>JAQGAY010001661.1:0-13295 GCA_034698085.1 Polydesmus angustus
AAATTATTTTACAAACAATAAGCAAATATTTTCTCCTACACAAAACAAAACAAATATATATTAGCGTTCAAAAATATTTGTTTACGAATGACCCTCATTGATTTCAATCAAAAATAGCATTCGATTTCTTATCAACTTCCCTTACTCGCTGCGAGAAACCCGGTATCCGCAAACGGCAGCGCCACCTGCGGTTCGTACTTATCTCTACAAAAAACCCCTCGCTTCCGCTTTACCTTTCCACTAACATGGAAATCACTTCCGCTCAATTAAATCGTTCAAAAGCATCGAATAGAGATAAAAAAAAAAATTATTATTCATTTTTAAATCCAGATTTTTATTCGAGCGGACGATAAAAATAAAAGTAAAAAAAAAGAAGGCCTGCCGTGTTTGTCGAGCAGACGACGGTCATTATGCAGCAATGTTGTTTTGCTTAACTAATACGATGAGAGATAAGCTCAAATTCTTTTGTCATCTTCAGAAATGAATTTCCTCCACTTCGTTTCAAACCCTTTCTCTCTCATCATCATCATTTTCACTCGCCTAATGAATGCCAAGTAGTTCGGAGTAGAAACCAGTTTCCTCCTCGCCTACGTTTTCCCTCTCTCTCTCTTAATTCCGAATTTTCGTGTTCGTTTCCCAATTTAACCGATCAATTTACTTGTACGACCACTTTTTCAAAGTAAACTTACATTGCTATTAAAAGTATCCGCAGATGAGATAATGTTCAAACATCAATTCATCAATTATAAATCAGTTTTAAAATAAACAATTATCTAAAATCTTCATCAATAAAACATTTATTTTTTTACAAGCTTAAAAACATTTCTTTTCAAAATTATTGTTGCTTCATTTTAGAACTTTTAAAACACCTTTTTTTAAATTAACTTTTAATAATACATTTAAAAAATAAATAAATAAATAAAGATATGGTTTTTTTTTAAAAAAAAAAAAAACTAAAATTGATTACCGTAATGTTAAAAACTATAAATAATAAAATTAAATATCAATATTTTGTTGTAACTTGATTTTTTAATCGTGATTTAAAGTTTTGTTGAAAACAAAAGCGGTACACGTTCCCGAAATTTTACTAAACGAGTTGAAAATATCTCTAGAATTTTGATAAAAACCTCTTTCTAGAACAATATCAAAACTTTTTTTTAAAAAAAAATTCGCCGGTGTATCTAAAAACGTTTAAACTATATTTTTTTTTTTTGTTAAAAAAATAAATAAAAATTGTTCCATTAAATTAACATTATTTGAAAATAATGTACACGATTATTAATTTTTTCCATAACAATTTTTTTGAACAACGTTAACATAAAACTTTCTCCGACTAACAAATGCTTTTAAAATTCTACTGAAAAAAAAAAATGATAATAAATAAATTAGATAAACTAGTAAATTCAAATCGTGAGTAAGCAGTTTTGTTAGCAAAAACATACCGTAATATTAAATAAAATCTTACGCAAAATCATTTTAAATTTAAAACTAAAATCAAAAGCTGTTTTTGTTTAAAAGGTGAATGAAAGCAAACGATAAATGTCCATTATTCTGCTTTTTCATCAAATGAACTTTATGGAATGCGTGTTTGTTTCAAACAACGACTCATTCACATAATGGATGACGAAAATTTGTATTATTTTGACCTTATAACAAAATTCCTTTTCTCGAGAAAGTTAAAACTAATAAATGACGTAAATCAGAATACAACAAAATATAATTCCGAGCGGTTATATATTATATTAAATTTTTAAAATGTCCACAGAGTATGGAACAAGGTCGTTAAGAGCATTGGATGTAACTTAAAGGACATCAACATCGACGTCGTTGCGCTAGCATTTTGTCAACCTCGCTATTAAATTCAACGAAATAATTCGTATTAATATTATTCTCTGGTAAAAACAAATTCAAAATAAATATTATTCTGCGATAGCTTTTGAACATTTTTGCTTTACAGTAAATTCCAAAGCATCCATTTTTTTAAATACTCGAGATCTTTTTCAACATTTTAATCTTGTGTTTATAAAAAAACGCTAATCCGAGATTGACTCGCGGATTAACCTCTTCATCTTTAACATTATAATTAAAAAAAAAACCCAAAACAAAAAAAATTACCATAATACGTGTCAGATGTCAAAATGAAAAAAAAAACCTCCGCTCAAAAGCAATAAATCATCGTTTAAGAGGATTTGCATCACAAATTTTTTTCACCCTTCATTTAAATAAAGATTAAAATTTAAAGGGCATTTAAAAAGTGAATGACCAAAATGAAAAAAAAAAAAAAATCTTTCAAAAACACGAAAAAAGAAATAAAAATCCCGCCATATTTTCAATCTTACATTGAGCGAATTTTGGGTTCGCGAGAATATAATAATCGCGGAATAAAACTTTTGTGTAAATGGAAGATTTAATATAATTTGAATTTTTTCCACACGTTCGTCAAAATCTTTTTGACTAGTAAAACATAAACACGTTCAAATATCGGTCAGTAAAAGCGTTAATTCAATTATTTTGATAAACGGTTTATCCGTAAACAAATAGTTTAATATTGCACACTTTTATGTACGATATAGGCCTAACAATTCTGATTAATATTTTTACTAAAAATCTGACGCGAGATTATACTTTGACCAGAAAGTGTATACATTTAACGTTTTCACTCTAATCTATCGCATATCATTTCGTTAAAATGTAAATCTCGTCGTTTTTTTTTTTTACAACTGGAAAATAAAATATGATTTAAGAGTTTTCCATCATTTTTTCCCTCTCGCTTTCACGGTCAACATTCTGCGTGACCCGACCTTGTCTCGTACGCACACAAACATTATACACCTGATTTCCTATACGTATAATATAAGCCAAAAAAAGGGGTAATTCTCCACCTACCATACTTAACTGGGCATGATCTTAACCCGTGTTGCGGTGCGCTTTATCAAAAAGATGACAACGCACATCTTTCAAGTGCAGTCATCTTCAGGAACATTAATTAAGTCGATCCAACCTAACTCGTACTTTCAAACTGTTAAAATTCTCAATTTGATAAGCACCAACTAGAAAATATTTAAAACTAATATTCCTCTTTGTTAAACGCAGTACTACTGTAAATAAAGACGAAGCACACTTCATTAACTCAACGAGTGATTTTTATTTAACCCTTTTGAGCGCAAGAAAACGTTATACCGGCAAACTGTGATTGATGAAATAAAAATATTTAAAAAAAAACTGGCTCTTCACTTAATAAACTTTTTCCAAGTTAAATGAATGATGAGCGTAATATTATAAAACGTTGATTAGATTTTCAAGAATGGTGAAAGTAAAGGAGTTAAAGTTGAAGAGTAAAACATAAATGAATAGGCGAAAGGTAGTTGCACCCATGATGGCGCGTGACCAGTCTCAAAAAGATGCGCATAATAAACAAAAACTCTATTCAATGTAAATGAATATTTAAATTGATGTTGAATAATGAACATTGTCACACTAAAAATATTAATCAACACTAATATTTCATTTCAAATTAATTTTAAAATAAATCCCATTTTAATCAATATTCTAATTTTGTAATTTTTTTTAAATTGTTTATAGGTGTGCATTGATTACAATGGGCCACCTTCACGTTATTGCCGCTCTTCTATTGGTAGCTACTTCATGTCATGTGCTGGCCTATGACATTGTTGAAATAGCAGAACGTAAATAAAATTTGAGATTTTAATTAAATCGAATACATTAATTTATATCTAATTTTGCTTTTATAATAATTAAGATGATGATGATCACCACCACCACCATCATCGACCACGTCCACCTCCATCCCATCACCATCATCATGTAGTCCATGTTGTTGATCGACATCATCATTCTCGCAACAGCGGAGCGCCATTTTCACCAGTTCAGCCATTCCCTCATTATCAATGTAAAGAAAATGGCTTCTTCAGAGACCCACTGCAATGCGCGATTTTCTACAAGTGTGTTGACATGACTGGACATCACAATACTTTTCAATTGTTTCGATTCAAATGTCCAGAAAACACATTCTATGACAATAAGCAACACAAATGCTTGCCCCAAGTAAATGATTGCAAACAGGAAGTTGAAGTTAATCTTCGACTTCAACCCCAGCCAGCACTAGTAAAACCAGTTTTAGCCAAACCTATTCCAGGAAGTGAATATGTTTCTGATGGTAAAATAAAAATTATTTAATTCAAAACTTATTATTAAAAACATTTTTTTTCAATTTTAAAGATGGTAATGCAGTGCAACCAGTAAGCAGTTCAGAAGCCAATAACAGATGTGTCCAATCTGGACTGTTTCGAAGCCCACATGATTGCTCTTGGTTTCATGTCTGTGTAGATGTATATGGCAATGGGACCATGTTTCAATTGTGTGAATATCCATGCCCATCTGGAACTGTTTTTAGTGAAGAAAAAATGGTCTGCACTGAACCCTTTAATGCTGAACCATGTGTTAATCAAGGAGGGCCACCATCAACAGCTAAACCATTACCAACCTTACCACCAAAGCCTGTTACTCAACCTTCAACTCCTCCACCCACAATTCGCCCCTTACCACCAACAAGCCGTCCTTTACTTCCACCTACCGGCCGTCCTGTACTACCACCTACCGGCCGTCCTGTACTACCACCTACTGGCCGTCCTTATCCACCACAAGTTCTGCCAACTCTTCCACCTAACCCTATTGCTCCACCTCAGGAAGGTTTCCTCTGTCCTTCAAATGGTTATTTCCGCCATGAAACAAATTGTAGCAGATATTTTCAATGTATTAACCTTACAATTGACCATACAGCATTCCAACGTTTTGAATTTGCATGTGGAGTTGGCACTGTGTTTGACATGCAATTTAACATATGCAATCATCCCCATGCAGTACCAGGGTGTGGGGGAGTGATAATTTCTCCACCATTACCACCCCAACCTGCCACACTTCCACCACGACCTGTTACATATCCCCCAAGACCTGTCACACTTCCTCCTCAACCTGTTACATATCCCCCAAGACCTGTCACGCTTCCACCAAGACCTGTTACCTACCCACCTCAACCTGTCACTTATCCACCAGTCTTAGTAGACCCACGACCACCAATTCCACCACCAAAGCCAATTGTGCCAGCAGAATACTTTCCAAGTTTAATTTGTGGCTTAAATGGATATTTGGCTCATCCAACTAATTGCTCAAGATTTTTCAGATGCATTGATGCTGCTCACATCCGCCCTAATGAACCAATTAAGTTTGAATTTGAATGTGCTGCTGGAACTGTTTTTGACTCAAATCTTGATAACTGCAATTACATTGACCAAGTTCCAAGATGCTGGCAACCACAACCACCAACTCCAGTTGCCACAATTAAACCACTTCCACCAGTCACTCAGGCACCAATAACTGAGAAACCAGCTGTCCCTGTAACTTATCCTCCAAAACCAGTAACTTATCCTCCTTCTCCTGTAACTCAACAACCAATTAATCCCTCCACTCGTCCACCAATTCCACAACCAATTCCAATTATTCCTCCGGAATATATACCCAGTTTAATTTGTGGTGGTGAAGGTTATTTACCCCATCCAACTAACTGTTCAAGATTTTTCCGTTGCTTAGATGCAGCTCAATTGCGACCAAATGAGCCAATTAAATTTGAGTTTGAATGTGCAGTTGGAACTGTTTTTGATATCAACTTAAACAACTGCAATTATATTGATCAAGTACCTAGATGTTATCAACAGCCAATTTCACCTCCCTTCCGTCCTCCAGTACCTCCTCCAACACCAATATTCCCAATTGAGATCATTCCTGGAATTGTTTGCAATATGGAAGGATATTTAGCACACCCAACTAATTGTTCTAGATTTTTCCGTTGCTTAGATGCATCTCAGCTAAAGCCAAATGAACCTATTAAATATGAATTTGAATGTGCACTTGGAACTGTTTTTGACATTAATTTGAACAACTGCAATTACATTGATCAAGTACCTCGATGTTATCAACCAGTTCTTCCAACACCTGTTCCCACTGGATCTGTTGAAGGCAGCACTTCAGTAATAATTATAACCTTGCCACCAACTCAGCCACCAACAGATTCACCTATTATACCAGTTGGGCCCATTATCCCTCCAGTAGGTCCACCAGAAGGCCCACCTTGTTACCAACCTGGTTTCTTCAGATATCCAAATGACTGTAGTAGATTTTACAGGTGCTTTAATTTAACTGTTGAATGGACAAAGTTTGGAAAAGTTGAATTTTCATGTGGAATTGGAACCGTTTTTGATGAATCAATCAGTGTTTGCAACCATCCTCAACTAGTACCAGGATGTGAAAGCATCATTCCATTTATCCCAAATCCAACACATGGGCCAGAACCTGTTACAAATCCAACAATCCAACCATTGAAACCAGTTACCTATCCACCAGTTCATCCACAACCTGGAACTTATCCTCCAGTACATCCACAACCTGGAACTTATCCTCCAGTACATCCTCAACCTGGAACTTATCCTCCAGTACATCCTCAACCTGGAACTTATCCTCCAGTACATCCTCAACCTGGAACATATCCTCCAGTTCACCCACAACCTGGAACTTATCCTCCAGTTCACCCACAGCCTGGAACTTATCCACCAGTCTACCCACAACCTGGAACTTATCCTCCAGTCCACCCACAACCTGGAACTTATCCTCCAGTCCATCCACAACCTCCAACTCAACCAGGCCCTCTTTGCTCATTTAATGGCTTCATGAGACACCCATTAAATTGCAGTTTGTTTTACAGATGTGTAAATACAAGTGAACATAATGATGTGTTTGTTAGATATGATTTTGAGTGTGGGCCAGGCTCAGTATTTGACCTATCAATCAGTGTATGCAACCATCCACAACATGTGCCTGAATGTGGAGGAGAGTCAATTGTAGTTATTCCACCTAATCCAGTTGAACCACCAACCAAACCAGTTGAACCACCAACAAAACCAGTTGAACCACCAACAAAACCAGTTGAACCACCAATAAAACCAGTTGAACCACCAATAAGACCAGTTGAACCACCAATAAAACCAGTTGAACCACCAATAAGACCAGTTGAACCACCAATAAGACCAGTTGAACCACCAATAAGACCAATTGAACCACCGACAAAACCAATTTATCCTCCAACTGAACAATCAACACCACCAAGTGGAAGCCAGATTGGAACAAGCACTCAAAAAGTTATAACTTTACCACCTCCAATAAGCCCTCCAACAGGAGTAATTATAGTCATTATCCCAACACCACCCAGTAGTGAATCAAGCCTTCTTTGTCAAGATGATGGATTTTATAGGCATCCTAGTGATTGTGCCAGATTCTTCCGTTGCATTTATGATTTCCACAGCAAACAATTCACACGGTTAGAGTTTGCCTGTGCAAGTGGAAGTGTTTATGATGACAAAATCAATGTCTGTAATCACATTTCACAAGTTCCAGCTTGTTTTGGTTACAAGCCCACTACTCCTCCTTGCGATGCAGAAAAGCCTACTGAAAAACCAATTTATCCCACTACAACCACTACAGAAAAGCTCATCACTTATCCTTCTACAAGCACTACACAAAAACTCATCACCTATCCTTCTACAACCACTCAAAAACCAGTCACTTATCCTTCTACAACCACCCAAAAGCCAGCCACTTATCCTTCCACTACCACTTATAAACCAGTTACTTATCCATCTTCAACAACTTACAAACCAATAATACAACCAACTCCAGGTCCAATTACTCCCCCATGCAACATTGAAGGATACTTCAGGCATCCAACAAACTGCTCTCAATTTTTCAGATGTGTTGATTTAACTGGAACTGGTTCACGATTTCAAAAAATTCATTTTAACTGCCCTCCAGGCACTGCATTTGATGACTCAATTTCAGCTTGTAATTTTCCACATTTAGTTCAAGGCTGTGAAGGTCACATTATTGTAATTCCTCCTCCATCAACTATTAGACCACCAGTTGGAGTCTCAACAACACTACCACCACCAATAATAGTAGAATGGTCAACTGCCAATCCAACTACCAAGCAACCAGAGGTCACCCAACCAACAACTCCAATAATAGTGCAATGGTCAACTACCATTCCCACTACTAAGCAACCAGAGGTCACACAACCATCAACTCCAATTATAGTTCAATGGACAACAACTTATCCATCAATTCCAGAAGTTAGTACTCATTCTGGGTCCTCCACACCTTTAATAGTAGAATGGTCAACCAAGCCCTCAACTCAATTGCCTGAAATAACATTGGGACCATCAACTCCATTGTACCACTCTACTACCAATCCTCCAATTCCTTCAGAAGCATCGACAACAGAAGCTGAAAAGTTACCATCTTCAACCACATACAAACCATTATTAACCAATCCAACAACTGAGCAAGTTGTTCAAACCACAAGCTCAATTGTTTCAACAGAACCATCTTCAGTTCCAACAGCACCAAGTGAAGTTTCAACAGAATCATCTACCGTCAAATTAACTACTGAGTTACCATATGAGCCTACTACCATTCAACCTGTGCCACAAAAACCAGGTTATGTGTGTGTAGCAGGAGGTAAATTTAGCCATGAAAGTGATTGCAGTAAATTCTATTTGTGCCAAGATCTGTTTGGTGATGGATTCCAATTCCACCTTTGCATTGTTGAATGTCCAGTCGGCACACACTTTGACCCAAGATCAGGTTTCTGTAGCCAATGGGTGGCAGCTACTGCTTGTTTAGCTCCTCTTCCAAACCTACCAAATCCTAACTGGGCTTACCATCACTATACACAATACCATCCCGTAGCTCCCACACTCAATAGACTGCCTTATTCCCCTCCCCCACCACCAGTAATCCCACCTTACAACCCAGTTCCATACAATCCAGTTCCATATAATCCAATTCCTCATCAACCTTTGCCTGTAAAAACTCCGCTTCCAACCAAAAGAGTCAAAACCACATTAAAACCTAAAACCACATTACCACCACATAATGATGATGCATTAGGTTACGGCAAAAAATAACTTAAATTCACTTTCAAGGTAATATTTTTTTCATTCTGATTCTTGTCAAAATTTGCTTAGAATCCAAAAAAAAAAGGTTAATTATAATTTGTGGGAAAACTTTCTAAGGGTTTTTTAATGTGCAAAATGCGGGAAATACTCTAAATAATGCCAACAACTCTAGTCAACATCTGATTTTTGTAACAGTAGTTGTTGCATGCGCAGCAATTGTGCCAAACGCAAAAAAAATAATTTATCAAAATAGATCTGCGATTGTAGCACTCTAAACTGTTATCCCGCAATTTTCGAAATGGTATACTGATTTTGTGAAACTTTTGTTAATTAACAGAAATAAAACACAAACTTTCTCTGAAAAATGGTTTTTATAATTTTCTCTTACACGATGTTTTAAAACCAATTGATTTCATTTATTAAAAAAATGTTATAAACTTAATTTGTCGTAAAAATATTTATTTAGTAATAAGTAAGATAAATACCTGCATGTTTCGCGAAAATAAATATAAAACAAAAATGTCGGCAAATAATATCAACTAAAAATATCACCGCCTGCTTCAATTCAATTCAACTCACGTTTAAAGTGAACAGTTAAGTAACACCTGTAACACATCTACAATAATTATTCAAAGCTTCTTTTTAAATTTGCTTATTAAATTCTTTTTGCGATGTAAAACAAAGTAACCAAAGCTGAAAATATACTTATACAATACACATACCAGCTGTCCGAAATGATAGCCTACTTTCCATATGATAGCCTATTTTGCTGTGAAATACTGTAAAATTAATATAAAAATATTTAAAAATTAAAGAAATTATTTTTCATACTCGTTTATGCAGTATTACCCTCTAATAACAATGAAGCAAAAATGCAACAATCAATTTTAAAAGCGATTTAACTAATAACATTGTGCACCCAGGTGCAGTTATCAATTTACTGTAATTTTAATTGAACTTTTGTGGCTGACTTGGCTTCTAAAAACCATTCTATCTCATCTGAATTTATTTTAAAACATAAGGAAACAATGAAACTTGTTTTATATTATTGAATTAACAAAAGGATTACATTTATACAGAAAAAAAAATCCCGACTTTCTCTGTATCTTTGCTCAATTTATTTTAATAACAGGCAGCAGTTGGAAAATGCCTGGCATTTCAGACACCTTACTGCATTAGAGTGTAGAGTTGACCATAGAGATCCATGCAACCTGCATAAAAAACTCAAAGAAGTTTTATGTTATAAAACATAATGTAAACGAAGGAAAATTAGTGATAAAGCAGAAATCAAATAAATGAACGGAGTCGTATACACTGCGCTACATCTGGTTACACGTTCGACCAACTCATTCAATTTCACCACGATAGCTCTGGGTTCTATTATGCAAGTCTACTTCAAAAAGTTAGAATTTCAATAAAAGTGTATAAATAAATACACTCAGAATATTATAAACCAAGTACAGTATAATCATTATTATAGAAAAAAAAACTTAATTTGAGCTCACCTCTGACATTACTCTTGAAGTTGACCTTACTACAGACTACAGCAGCCTCACAATTTCGTTTTCAGTTTTACAGAAAGGAACCGGGCAATCAGTCGTTGACAGTTGTTACATTTGAATGTTAAACACTTATCTGATGATAATTTAATCACTTTAATATACAAACATCCACCGATAAAATAAAATTTAAGAAACTTCGCACAAAAAACTTCAATTAACTTATCGCGCACGCGGTCATCTTGTCTAATTCATTACGTGGCTTTCTGCTACTTAAAGGAGTGTGTTCAGTTTTTATCTTAAAGGCGCTCTGTTTAACGGCTGCCAATGTTTGTCAAGTAGCAAGTAGCCCGCGGTTTTAAAAAACTATTTTAGAACTACATAATATTTATGAAAAACATAATTTCGTTCACTATTTAGAGTTTTAATTTATAAATTATAATTTATTTAAATAATTAAAACAATTTCCTAAAATTTTGCTCAAGAAATTAGTTGTTAAACTCACGGTCACAATGCTATAGCCTTAGTATTTCAATCTTTTAGTTTATCATGCTACAAAGCAAAATAACAGATCTGGGTTTTGGTTTTGCCCAAGGTTAATAAATAATAAATTAGCATAAAAAACTTTTTAAAAAGTAACGTGTCATTTACCACTTATATAAAAAATAATTCGCGTGCTGTTTAATGGATTCGTAATTGCACTACCGTTTTGTTTTTGTTTTCCCTTCTTAATATCTGTCATCATCATATTTATAAATACAGTATACCCAGTATAAAAAATAAACAAAGTATGGACCAGTAACCAGTTGATTCTAAAACGGCACTCGCCACTGGTCGCTCACTCTCGACGCATCTATAAAAAACTGTTAACAAAGTTTCAATATACGATCTATAGGCTAATAATAATTTTTGAAAAAAATTGTTTAAAAAAAAATTAAAATGAAAAAATTGTTTAGTAAATTTCAAAGCGACAAAGGTGTAAAAGTGAAAGACAGAAAGGAAGACGAGACGGAAGTGCAAATAGGAGAAAGCAGCTTAGCATCCTGCGCAAGCGGCTTTGAGATTCCTTTGATCCAAGCAGATGATGATCCACTCCCACCCGCATCTATTGTTTTATTAGCAGAGAGCCAGGGCGAAAGTAATGATGAGAACGCGGGAATCGATGAGTCCAGAGCGGCAGCGGTGAAAAACCTTTCACCTAGCCATTCACTTGACCGAAATTCGCTCTCATTTCTACCGGAAACCGTGCAGAAAGGTTCAAAGATTAACATGGCAGCTGAAGCAACTCCGACGGAATCTAAACGGAAGTTTCCCAAGGAAAAACATCTTTCCATTAGTCCAGGTAAACACCTTTATTGAATTATTTAATCCTTTTTGTTTATTTTTTGTTTTTTTACAAACGCGTTCTTTAAAAATAATATTTAAAGTAACTGTAAAATTAATTATTTCTCATCCTAAATTGAAATATAGGCTAACATACTCGCTATAATAATAATTATTACCCAAAAAAAAAAAAATACTGTATTTTGCTAAAAATTAATCCCAAATAAAAAATTAATACCGGTACACTTTTTATTTCATTAAAGTTTGATAAATGAAGTAATATTTTAGTTACGGTATCATTTGATGATATTTTCAACACTTGTAAATAAATTCCAGCGTGAAATATTTGCCATTTTCACTTTATTATCAAAGATTAAGTGTTAACAAGCAAAAATCATGTAAATGAATAGAGTGGCAAATGTTTGCGATGACACTTTAGTAGTAAAGAGGACGAAGGAATCAAATATTCTGCATATTTGATTAGTTACACATGCAGTGGTAAGTGCGGGGTGTAAAGGGAGCAGAGTAGAGCCAGAGCATGTAGCACGGTGGTGGATGTGTAATTGTCATGGGGGCAAAAAAAAAAAAGAAAAAAAAAAGTGAAGAGTAAGGGATTTGGGTGAGATATATGGTATACGGAAACGCCCTTATTTCTACTCACAGATAGCTCGGCGCTGCACAACGTTCAATTAGATTTGACTCATACACATACATACGTATACACCAACACTGCAGGTTCAAACCCTCCACCCACACCACACCGGCTCTTGCTTCCTCACGTCGGGCTGACTGTGCGTGGGGAATTACAAATAAGTTCAAATCTAAGTGTTACTAAATCACAAATTACGTCGCTCATTTTTAATACGCAACTTTTGCCTGCCACATAATAAACAAAACTTTTGGCCGGAACTATCAATTTTTATCAACTTTTGGCCGCAACTATCAAACTTTTTAAAATTTAAGCACCAAAAAAAAATCAAAATACATTTTTAATGAGGTATATAATAGAAAATAATCTTAAAAAAACATAAATTCGCATAACATCGATTTATAAACTTAAGCAAATGAAGGGCTGTATCGGAATGATCATGAAACATCTCTTAAACACCCCTTAAAATGTAGCATTTTATTATGTTTTGATTGCGGGTTTGGAAAATTTTAAGTTCAGAAAAACCGAGCTATTTATTTGAGAAATTTCATTTTGATAGCCTCGTAACAAAAAATGATAAAGTAAATTTAAAAATAACAGTAATATTGGGCAACATTACATTTATTTTGACGTTTTCAAAATTTGAATTACGGTACCTCAAAAATCAATTAAGTTTAATAGTTTAGATTTTTTTAAAAAAATAAATTTGCAGTAAAACTATTCTTGAAAACCACATTTTCAAATTAAAATTGTCACTGCATAGTATTAAAGTAACTGTAAAATTAATTATTTCGACCCATT
>JAQGAY010001662.1:0-13293 GCA_034698085.1 Polydesmus angustus
ATTTTTCCTTAAATATCTTTTAACTACTTGTGTTTCACTTCTGGCGTGCGTGTCAACCACACACCCTCTTGTTTTTTCTGCAGAGCCATCGCCCACTAGCAAAGTTAAAATTTTAAAACCCAAACCACGAAAGGGGTGGGGGTAAGAGAGAAAAACAAACCTATTTAAACGGCCCAAAACAACACTCGCACTCAAGGGGGGGGAAAAATGTGAGGAATAAGAAGAGAGAGAGAAGAGGGAGAAAGAGGCCCTTGATCCCCCCACAACAAACCCCAACGGATTCTAAGAAAATCAACGCACAAACCTGTTGCGTGACGTCATTTATGCAGCGCCCTCTGTTGTATACATAGAGGTTTTGGGCGCTGAAAGTTCAGTGGAGTACGTGCTAGTTAATCCAAAGCATCCTATCTGTGATATTTCCTCGTAACATTCAAGATGGAAATAGTTGATCCCCTTATAATTAAGTAAGTCTTATTTATCGCATTTACATTCCCCCCCTCCTTTCTTTTAAAATAATATTCTTTTTCTCGGTTTATTTATTTATTTTTTAATTTGCTTTAATTTCGGTTTTTTTTTTATTTGCTCAATTTTAGGGCATTTTTATTCATTTTTTGTTTTATATTTTTTGTCTTTTTGCTTTTACTTCGTTTTTTTCTCTTTCGTTTTTCCCCATTTCTTGTATTTTCGCTTTTACTTCGTTTTTTTCTTGTTCGTTTTTCCCCATTTTTTGTCTTTTCGCTTTTACTTCGTTTTTTTTTTTTTTTGACACATTTTATTTTTTTTTGAGTATTTATTTTTCGTCGTTTAATTTTTCTTATTTTCCGTTCTTGTATTTTCGCTTTTACTTTGTTTTTTTTTTTTTTTTTTTTTGTTTTTACGTCGTTTTTCCCCCTCCGTTTTTAGTGTTATCCCTGTAAAAATAAAAGTCTAAAATAATAATCCCCCATCAAAATAAAAAAAAAAAATATCTTTTGCTTTAATTTCGACAAAATTAATAAAAATACGCAGGCGTCGCTAACTAAAAATAAAAACACGCGACAGAATACAAAAAATGATAAAGCCCAACCTTCCCCTTTCAACGCACGTTCCCCTCTTATTTTACGACCCACTTCAAAATGAGTCTCTAACGATAAGACACCCTTTAAAACACTGTTTCTCAACCTCTTTTCTACCATGCCCGAACCTGAGCCATAAAACAATGTTTTTAATGAAAACAAACCAAATTTAGCTCATTTTTGGTGACAAAGAACAAGTTTTGGTCATTTTTTAATGAAAATTAACAAATTTAGCTCATTTTTTAGAAACAAAAAAAAAAAAAAATAGCTCATTTTTAAGGTAGAAAAAAACAAATTTGATGTCTTCACAGAAGTGGTGAAAAATAATCAATTTAAAGCATTTTTGGTGAAGAAAAAAAAAACAAATTTAGCTCATTTTTGGTGAAAAAAAAAATTAGCTCATTTTTGGTGACAAAGAACAAGTTTTGGTCATTTTTTGATAAAAAATAACAAATTTAGCTCACTTTTTGGTGACAAAAAAAAAAAAAAAAGTAGCTCATTTTTAAAGTGAAAAAAAAAAAAAAAAAAAAAATTTGATGTCCCCACAGAAGTGATGAAAAATAACCAATTTAGATCATTTTTGGTAAAAAAAAAAAAAAAATTTTTTGTAATTTTTTGATGAAAAATAACAAATTTAGTTTAATTTTTTGGTGACAAAAAAAAAACAAATTAAGCTCATTTTTTGGTGAAAAATAACAAATTTATTCCATTTTTTAGGCGAAATGAAAAAGATTTCTAACAACTCAACAGCTCAACCATATGTATCTTGGCTCAACCATTGCCCCTCTGGTGGGGCGTACGCCCAGCGTTGAGAAACAGGGCTTTAAAAGAAAGGAAAGAAAGAAAACAAACTTCAGTACTCGAACAAAGTACCTACAGTGTTATAAAAAGGTCGAAGATTTTTTAAACGGACGGTCAACGCTAATAAACCTCTCCCTTTGAGGGACCGTAGACACCCTATACGCTTCACACCTTAGCCCCTCGATCTATACCCCTTACAACAGGACATAGAACGCATTCCAAAAAACCCTCAAGGCAATGCAGACCCTTTGAAAAGTTTAAAGTTACACCCAAATATTATGGTGCTTTAAAAATCACGTGAGACGTTCTATAGGCCTACCCGCCGCGTATTGTCGCGCAACATTTCTTAAGAAAAAGCAGTTGAGAACCCCTCCCCACTGCGCAAATCTAGATCAACCTTATTGGATCAAAACCTGACCCTCCCTAAAATAAAAATAAGACGTAACCTATTGTCCTTTTTGGTCAAACCCCCGTCCAAATCGTATAAATTTGGCTGTTTTCTCTGCCTGGTCACTGCTCGTTGCATAAGGAGACAGCTAATAGGCCACAGCATAATAATAATATGTTTTTTTTTAAATAGTTTAACCCTTACAGTAACCTTTTGTGTGCTTATGTAAAGTTCACTTTAAAATTAATGTTTCTAATGTTTTTAATGAATATTTTCATTCAAATTCTAAACTAAAAATTGTTCAATTTCGGGTATATTTTTTCGAAAAAAAAAAAAAAGTGTTTGTTTGGAGCAAAAATATCTCAACCGGAAGTCGAAAAAAATAATTTGAAGTAATCGCGTGCATCGCGCGTTTTTTTTTTTTTTTTTTTTTTTTTCCTATTTTTTTATGTGTCTCTGAACGTTATTAACGCTTTTCTGTGTCCTTCCGATGTAAACAACAAACTGTGCCTTTCTAATTCGTCTAAAAAAAAAAAAAACCTTTTTGATAAATTCGATAAAAACAACAGTGAAATAGGCACGACACAATTATATTTGATTTTTGAGAGACAATTACCAATCGTACCATTAGCAGTGCTGACCATTAGGCCTATACACCGGATGCCCTGCTAGACTGAATATTAGTAAATATTAAATAAGTAATTTAATATCAAAGTGACAATTATTATTGTTGTTAATTAATGATGTGTTTTAATTTTAGCGGCGAATGTTTTAAAGTTGATGTTTATTGTTTTCGAATAGTTATCGAATCTGATATTAATATAATTAAAATTAAATTAAATTGTGAATTGGTTTTATGAATTTTCTGGGAATTTTATGTGGCCGCAAAGCGTGAAATCGGTGGAAGCGATAGTATCGATATAATCGATTGCTGCAATGCATTCAAATTTACGTTCTATTGTCATTTACGTTCTATAGGGTGTTCGTTGGATGACGCCCTTTTTAAATAATTAATAAATAAGTCAAATACTAATGAAAATGCATGTTAAAATAAATTTACATTCAGCAACATCTCCGATTTAATAATAAAAAAGAAAAAGTGGCATCCGACCGCCCCAACTGAGTCGGCACGCGTTAAAGCGCTTAACGAAATTTCTAATAAATCACTGCCCATGCCGAGACCGCAATCTAGGCGGCAGGCGCTCTTCAAAAGTCCGCATAAGCTTTAGCCGTCAAACGTGAGTACGCTAACACGTGCCGGCTCAGTTGGAGAGGTCATATACCGTATGTTCTTTTTTATTATTAAATCGGGGATGTTGCTAAATGTAAATATATAAAAATAAATACATTTTCATTAAAATTTAACCGATTTATTAATTGTTTAAAAAGTGCGTCCCCCATGGGACACCCTTATATTTACAAATATGAAAATTGCGAGGAATTTATTTATTGCCTCTTGTGTAGTTCGAATTAATTTTTATAAGAAAAACAAAATAATAAAATATTATGGTATTGTTTAACATTCTTTCCCTTTATTTTCGAATGTGGAATCCATTATCGATATAACTCGGTATTTAGCGATTTCACGCTTTGCGGCCATAGAATATAACAGTACCAAATTTTTCTATTAATTAAATAATGTTTAATTCATTTACCGCTATTAACAGACGACCAACTGTAACATAAGGATAACGAAATTCTTAATTACCGGTGAAACGAAATTCTCGGTGTATCTCGGAAATTCTTTAGTATAACGAAATTTTCAGTAAGTATCGTAACATTATAAAATTTCCTTAACGAAATAATTTCCTATCACAATTAATTTCCCGCCAATTTTTTTTATTATTATTTTTTTTTTTTTTTTTTAGTCATACAGTACAGGTATTATTTGTATCCCCTCTATTATTTTATTTTTATTTTTATAAACATAAAGTGTGTCCAAACAAATCTGAAAGTTTTGAAACATGAATAAATCAGTCAAAGTTTAAAGAAAATTAATTTTTTTTTTAAAATTTACATTAATTAACACCTCCGATTTAATAATAAAAAACATTTTTTGGAATATGACCTCTACAACTGAGTCGGCACGTATTAATGCGCTCGAGTAAATTTGCATTAATCCTACGGTAGATGCCGGCACGTGCCGAGATGCAGTCGGTAGTTGCAAGCTGGAAGTCCGCAAAAGCTTTAGCCGTCAAAGTGAGCATATTTACACGTGCCGACTCAGTTGTAGAAGTCATATTCCAAAAATTGTTTTTTAATATTAAATCGGAGGTGTTAACTAATGTAAATATAAAAAATTGATGCATTTTCATTAAACTTTGACTGATTTATTCATGTTTCAAAACTTTCAGATTTATTTGGACACACATTATAAATACAGGTAAATCCTGTGTAAAAAAAAAAAAATAAAAAGCGTGACAGCTAACGACGACAAAAAAAAAGAAGCTCAACCTTTTCCACTCGACGCGAACCATTTTTTTTTTTTTTTTTTTTTGGCCCTCCTCAAACCAACGTTGCTCAAACCCTACACACAATACTAAGGAGGCCGCTGGTGACAAGGGAGACAAGAAAACAACTGAAAATACCTGTATAGGTACCTGTAAGGTAGAAGAACAAGGTCATAAAGGAGAAGCGACTTCTTTAAAACCAGGTAAATACAAAAAAGGAAAAGCGATGCGACGGTCAACGCTAATAAACACCCCTCGATCGGGACGGTAGAAACATTAAAAACAACCTTCAGGCCATGCGGATACTCGCCAAAAAAAAATTGTCGCCATTTTGGTAGTAGACCACCAGGTAATCAAAAACAACAGGTTTTTGACTCCTCTTTATAAAAATCTGGTGCCAAGTACTGTAATGTTTTTTATTTTCATCAAATTTTTTCACTTTTTTTTTAATTTTTTTTTCTTTCATCAATTTTTTTTTTTTAGTTTTTATATTTCATTTTTTTAACTCAATTTTCATAAATTTTTAACTTTTTTTTCACTTTCAGTAACTTAATTTTCATAAATTTTTTATTTTTTTAACTTTTTTTTCACTTTTTAGTTTTTTTTTTTTTAACTTAATTTTCATAAATTTTTTTTTTTTTGAACTTTTTTCACTATTTTCAGTTTTTATATTTCATTTTTTTAACTCAATTTTCATAAATTTTTTTTTTTTTTTTTAACTTTTTTTTCACTTTCACTTTCAGTTTTTTTTTTTTTTTTAACCTAATTTTCATAAATTTTTTTTTTTTTTTTTAACCTAATTTTCATAAATTTTTTTTTTTTTTTTTTAACTCTTTTCACTATTATCAGTTTTTTTTTAAACTAAATTTTTATAATTTTTTTTTTTTTTTTTTGAACTTTTTTCACTACTGTATTTTCAGTTTTTATTTATCCTTTTTTTAACTCAATTTTCATAAATTTTTTTTTTTTTTTTTGAACTTTTTTCACTTTCTTTTTTTTTCCACTATTTTCAGTTTTTATTTTTTTAAATCAATTTTCATCAATTTTTCTCACTTTTTTATTTATTTTTTTTTTTTATCAATTTTTTTTTTTTACGTGTTTTCTAATTTTATTTTTAACATTTATTTTTTATTTCAAGTTTCAAGTTTAATAAATAAACTGTGTATACATAATTATTTAGCCATGCGACGACTTCCGGAAATGCAATGCTTAAAAAGGTTTAAGGGCCCTTGTTAATACCAGTGTGTGTCTATGCCCTAAGGCTAAGGGAGTGACGAAAGCAAAGTTCTGTATAAAATAATGTAAATCTAAACTTTTTTTTTTTTTAATGTTTGATACCGGTATAACGAAAATATCGGATAGCACGCAATTCTAGTCTTTTGTGTTTTCATTATAGCGAAATTTTTCAAGTACAGTATAACGAAATTTTTCAGTACGGTATAACGAAATTTTTTAGTATAACGAAATTTTTCAGTATAACGAAATGTTTTATTGGGACGAAAATTTTCGATATAAAGAAATTAAATATTTTTTTTATTTTAGGGCTGATAACGGTGGAAGAAGCTTTGAGTTTGTGTGTCCAATGGGATTGGGGTTAAACGCAACATTCATTGCCCAATTTCAAGGGAATCAAAATCATAATTGGGCAAATAACGATGGACCGGGTGTCGTTTTCGCTTTGGCCGCAGATTTACGAATAAACAACCGACCGATAAATGTAAGCCTAATTAACCACAAAAAAAAAATTAACGTTAAAATTAATAATTGTTGTTATGACGTCATTTTTGTAGGGCCGAGGAATGATAATCGACAGATTATTGAACGCGATTTTTAGGATTGCGCGAAGATTGGGATACGAAAACACCTACTTCCGGTTTTCGTTCGCTATTCAATACGACGGATCGCATAATGTACGAGTATATTTTATACAATTATTTTTGATTGATTTATTGATTTATTGATTTGAAATTTTTTTTAAAAATTTATTTTTTGTGTTTTATGCAAGAACAAAAAAAAAAAATTTCAATTTATTCTCCAACTTTTTCTTAAAATTTTTGTTTTGATTTTTTTTTTTCTTGCATTTTTTTTTCCTTACCGTAAAATTTCTTTTACAGTATTGTTTTGAATTTCTTTTATTTTTTTTGAATTTTTATGCTTTTTTTAGTTTCATTCTGTGATTTTATTGATTTGAAATTTTTAGAATATTTTTTACTTTTCGTGTCTCATGCAAAAAAAAAAAAACAAAAAAAAAACATTCATCATTATAACTTTTTCTTAAAGTTTTTGCTTTGGTTTTTATTTTTTGCATTTTTTTGTGTTTTATGCAAGAAAAAAAAAAATTTTTTTAACTTATTCTTCAACTTTTTCTTAAAATTTTTCTTTTTGTTTTTATTTTTCGCATTTTTTTTTTTTTTTGTTTAAATTTTTTCTTGAATTTTTTTTCTTTTTTTAATTTTACTCTGTAAAAATTTTATGTCAAAAAATTAGAACATCGTGATAGATAGGGTGTTCGCTAGTCCACCGGAAGAAATAACGATCCGGCGAACTTGGTACGATAACCCAACGTCACCGGAAGTGCAAGAAGAAGAACAGGAAGCACGAGTAACAACTACGGTAGATACGAATATTTTTTTTAATTTAATTTTATTAGCTATTATTTATTAATAAAAGTGTACTTATTTTTTTAAAGGTGTACTTCCTGTATAACGCTTTCCTAGCCACATCAATCCGGTTACGTCTTTTCCGGTGAAATCAAAAATTATAATAGATAAGATTTTTTTTTTTTTAAGATTAGTCGTTTTTTTTTTCGTCTTCAAAGTTTATAAAAAAAAAAAAGCAATATTATTTATTGTTATAATAAATAAATCTGTAAATAAAACTATCTGTATAATAAAACTGTAAATCTGTATATAAATATTTGAAAATGCGCATGCGTGATTTAAAAAAATAATAAAAAAAATAATGAGAAATGCAAAATTAATAGAGACGAAAAAAATTTTTAAAAAAAGTCGAAAATTTGTTTCAAAATAATATTGTACATGTAGTTAATATTTATTTTTATTTTTTTAGTTTTTTCCATACAACTATGAACGAATAATTAATTCGCTTTTTTTTATGTTTTCTACGGTATTATTTATTTATTTTTTTTTTTGGGATTTGTTTTTCTTTTTCTCTCGCTTTTCTTCATTTACTTTTCGCTTTTTTTTTTCAATTTATGTTCTTCGATTCGCTTTTTTTCGGTTATATTCCTTTTTTTTTTTTTTTTTCGCTTTTTTAATTTTTTTTTCTCGGCTATTTTGAAACACGCTACATTTTTCCAATCATTGGAAGTGTTAATAATTTTAACGAAGACCTCTATGTCAAGACCACCGTGATGCTGCGCAGTATCACACTGCGAACTCACAGATAATTTTTTTTTTTTGGTCAACATCTGAATGTGGTTAAATAATAAAGTTCTAAATATTTGATTATGATTAATAGTAATAGAATGCAAGTTTAAAAAACATTTAACCTAAAAATTAAAGTGTTTATAGCATAAAAATAATATTTTTCGTAATTTTGCATAAATTAATATGCCACTGTTTTTTTTATCAGGGAATCTGAAAATCCGGCTAATGATCAGGGAAACAAATATCACTGAACGATTAACAGTGAACGATATTCACTGAATGAAAATCAATGAACGATTATCAGTGAACGAAAATCACTGAACGACGATCACTGACAGAAAATCACTGAACGACGATCACTGACACTAATACTGTATAATTACGAAAATCGCATTATGAAACGGGGCCCAGTTCTCGCTTTGCATCGCTTGAAAAAGACCAGTTCTCGCTTTACATCGCTTTAAAAAAATTATTTATCGCTTTGCATCGCTTGAAAAAGACCAGTTCTCGCTTTACATCGCTTTAAAAAAATTAGTTCTCGCTTTGCATCGCTTTGTTTTTATTATTAAATGGGAGGTGTTAATTAACGTAAATATTAAAAAAATAATTCATTTTCATTAAAATTCGACTGATTTATTCATGTTTCAAAACTAACGTCATCCAACGAACAGCCTATATGGTTGGCCATTCCTTACGCGGCTGGTCTGATTTGTTTTGTTTTGTTTATTTTTTTAAGGAGTTCTAACGATGGCGGAAGAAGCGGAAGCGGAAGTGGCTGGGAATGGGTGTGGCCGTGGGGATACGGGATTACTTTTAACGTCCAAATTGTAAGGGCCGATAATAATAATTAATTATGACGTAATTTTTTTTAATAAGATTATTAAAAGATTTTTAAGCTGGATGGGTGATCGGACTAACTTCCGGTTCGTCGTGGCTATTCAAAGCGACGTGCGTACAAGTAAACAATAATAATATTATAAGCAAAATACATAATGTTTGTGTCAAAATTTAGAGCTGGCTCGTAAATATATTGTCGAATATAATATATAGAGAAATGTGGCCGGAAGAAGTGACAGTGCGGCTCTTTTAACAGGAAGTACAGATAACCCAAACATATTTTCTTCTTAATATTTTATTATTATTAATTTTTGAATTAATTGTAGGAGTACTTCCGGCCGCGCAAGTGTTGTCCTAGCCCTGCATATCAATGAAACAATCTACGTCATTTAATTTCAATAATTATTTAAAAATATTGATTCTTCAACTTTGTAAACTTTTCAATTATGTCTAAATACAGTATTAGTTTTTTTTTTTTAAAAAAAAAAGTTTTAATAAAAAAAAAAAAAAATTTTTTAAAGAAAATTTTGTTAATTATTTTTGCGAAAATTTAATTAAAATTTTTGCTTCAAAAATATATTATACAGTACAGTATTTTCATGGCACCCCTCGAGGTGACGTCATCCTATTCAACTGTCAACCGAAGTGTAAATAAGCTTAAGGAAATTTTATTGTTTGAAAGACTTGGTTTCTTTGATCCTTGAATATACATGTGGCGCACATGTGTACACATGACACACTGAGCGACCCCATGTAGTGAGGGGGTTACAAAGTGGAAAAGAACGAAAAATGAACAAATGAAACAACCGCCGCGTTTCCATAGGTTTAACACCGTTACGGAAACATGCGTATAAGGCACGCCCCTAACCACGCATTTCTTTGCCTAAAAACGAGGCCTGGTTTTTGGGGTCACGTTTGCGCATGCGCGCGCTATTTTACAATCATTACAAAAAAAAAATTCATATCTTTACACAATCATCTTATTTTTTTTTTATTATTATTATTATTTTTTTTTTAAAGAATTAAAATTCCACAAAAAAAAAAATATTAGGTATATTACGTAAAATTTTTTTAAAAAAATATTAAAACTAGAAAAAGTAAAAAAAGAAAATTCTTTACTGGAATTTTTAAAAAAAAAAATGATACCGGTATTTAAAAAAAATCAAAATGGAAAACACTTCTTTAAAAAAAGTACCGGCATTCTAATTAGAAAAAATTTGAAACAAAAAAAAATAAATAACAAAAATCAAAAAAAAAATCAAAAAATAAACATTATACATTACGTAAATTTTTTTTAAAAAAATATTAAAACTAGAAAAGGTAAAAGTAGAAATTTTTTTTTAAAAAAAAATAATTCAAAACCAAAATAATACCGGTATTTAAAAAAAATCGAAATGGAAAACACTTTTTTAAAAAAAGTACCGCCATTGTAATTGGAAAAAATTTGAAACGAAAAAAATTAAATACAATAACAAAAATCAAAAAAAAAAAAAAACATTACGTAAAATTTTTTTTAAAAAATATTAAAATCAGAAAAAGTAAAAAAATAAAAAAAAAACAATAAAAAAAAAAATAATACATGAAAAAAAAAGAACATTCAAATTAAAATAAATGAAGAAAAAAAAAGTTTAAATAGAAAAAAATAATTACAGTACATATATACCTCGATATACGGCCTTTCGCTATAACGGCCTTTATTTTTTGTGGCACTGCTTCGATTTACGGCCCAAAATGTTTTGCTATAACGGCCAAAAAGATTTTAAAGCGAAAAAATTTAGATTGAAGGTGTATATTTTTTTGAAAAAATGCAAAAATTTATCTGAAAAGCACTTTTTGCATGATTCGCCGGAATGAAATTTGGCTAAAATAAAGAAAAAGTGTTTTGTTTTTTTTATACAAAACATGTTCAGCAAAAATTCAGCCGGTTTATTTTGTTTCTGTTTTGATTTTGCTTCAGCTTAATAACCAGAAAGCTTTTTTGGTATGTATTTTACATTAAATTCTTTAAATGATTTCCTTGCACATGCCATTATATAATTAAATAATAGTTAAAAAAATGCCATTTTCATTAAAAACTTGGCATTTTTTAACATTTTTCTTTGAAATTGGAACCGATCACATAGAGTTTACATAGGTTTCTATGGGAAAAAGTGATTCAATATACGGCGTTTCGCTTTACGGCCAACTTTCGTGGAACCGATCTAGGCCGTATATCGAGGTATAGGTGTACCCGTAAAAAAAAAAAAAAAAAAAAGAGAAAAAATTGAATACACATCGCCCGGAAGTTGGTCCCGTCAACCAGGCGCGGCATCCTGTCTCTCTTCCATTCTCCAATTACAGTACATTCGCTTTTTTCCACTATCAAATTACGGTAAATCCTATTGTTATTTTCACTTTCAAAATTTCGCGTACAAAATTAACGTGTAATATCGATACTAGGCTAAACGAGAATTAATTGATAAAATAAATCGCTCACATGCATCAACGGCTAAAAATAAACAAAAACGTCGATCTCCATATTACCACCGGCTACGATGAAAACAATATTATTATAAACCAGCCAAAAAGGATTCCAAAAAAAAAAAAAAAAAAAAAACCCGGACCACCCGCGTAATAATAATTATTATGACGTCATTTATTCTCTATCTTAAGAGAGTTTTGGGCGCTAAAACTTAAGCTCATTGCGGTCAAATAATTATGCATGCGATAATTATTATTACTTTTTTTAAAAAAAAAATGTTTAAATAAATAATAAAATTTGGGGGAACACCCTGTACACGAAAAATTGCCTCGTATTAACGTGTGTCCTTAAATTAACCAAGCTTTTAAAAAGCGAATAAGTCAGTCGAATTTTAATGAAAATAATAAAAAACAATTTTTAGAATATGACCTCTACAACTGAGTCGGCACGTGTAAACGCGCTCACTTTGACGGCTAAAGCTTTTTGCGGATTTCCAGCCTGCACCTGCCGACGGCATCTCGGCACGTGCCGGCATCTACCGTAGGGTTAATGCAAATTTTCTCTTTAGGGGGGCAATCTCTTAGCCAAATTAGAAACGAGTTGTCAGCCCAAAAAATGGCCTAAAATTGTTAATTTTTTTTACCAAAAAATCGGCTAAATTTTTTATTTTTCGCCCAAAAATGGGCTAAAATTTTTCTTTTTAGCCAAAAATCCGCTAAATTTATTCGTTTTACTAAAAAATCGGCTACATTTATTATTTATCACCCAAAAATGGGCTAAATATTTTTTTTTTAACCAATAAATGACCTAAATTTTTTGTTTTTTACCCAAAAATTGGCTAAATCTTTTATTTTCCCCCCAAAAATGGGCTAATTTTTTTTATTTTTATCACCAATAAATTTGCAAAATTCATTCTTTTTCACCAAAAAATAGACTATATGTCTTCTTTTCACCCAAAAATGGGCTAAGTTTGTTATTTTTAACCGAAAAATGAACTAAATTTCTTACTTTTATTAAAAAATCGGTAAATGTTTTATTTTTTACCCAATAATGGGCTAAATTTGTTTTTTTTTTTTGATCCAAAAAATTGGATATCTTTTTTGTTTTTTACCCAAATATGGGCTAAATTTTTTATCTTCAATCGCCAAAAAATAGATTAAATTTATACTTTGTACTAAAAAATCGGCTAAATTTTTTATTTTTTACCCAAAAAATAGACTAAATTTTTCAAATTTTATCAAAATTTTTTAAGGCTCAAAGTGGGGCATGATGCAAAATAGGTTGAGAAACACTGCTCTAACCCATCCGGTTTCAAAGTTATTCGCCGAAAACTAAGCCAAATAAGCGAGTGTAAAATGTAAAAAAAAAAATGTAAACAAAAGTAAATACCGCACAAACATCGAACGAAAAACGTCGATAAATTTTAAACCGGAAATGGTTTTGGTCGACCACTTTCATCGTCGTTTTCTGGACGACATTTTATATCGCATCCGTCATTTTCAAGCAAATGTTTTAGCGTGAATAAATTCCCACGTACAAACTCGCGCAAAATTAAGTTTCAGCCAACCCATTCCCGCTGTATAGAAAGAGAGTGCAAGTGGAGAGAGGTTTATCATCGGTCTCTTTCTTTACTTCCGCTAGAGGGCGTAACACGTTGGTAACACTGACCTCCATTCCTTTGGTGTTTATTAACGCTCTCAACGTTATAAACGCTTGTGACGTCACCTGCCATTCACCTGAATAAAGCCCTCTATTTACACTCTAACCCTCATATTATACACACGCGCCACCGTTTATAAGCCTTATCATATTAACAAACACTTATCATGTTTAAGCAAACACTTATCATGTTTAAGCAAACACTTATCATGTTTAAGCAAACACTTATCATGTTTAAGCAAACACTTATCAT
>JAQGAY010001663.1:0-13292 GCA_034698085.1 Polydesmus angustus
CTCTCTCTCTCTCTCTCTCTCTCTTCTTCTTTCCTCTCCCATTCTTCCACCCCCACTCCTCATACAACGGCTCTTTTAATTGTTATACCACGTTTCCACCGTTCGACCAAAACTCAATCAGCGATTTAATTAAAAATGATAAAGAATAGAGTGAAGCGAGGCTAAGTCATAGAGATCCCTTCCACTCTTTCCGCCCTCTCCATCACTCCCTCTCTCTCTCTTCATTCGCTTCCGAGCAATTCGCGTGCCAACACATTAGCAGTCGGGTATCCACCGGCTTACACCGGCAAGATTGGCTGCTGGAAAAGTGGTATTCCATTATTAGTGGTAAACATAAACGTTAAATCTAAGCAAAAGAAAAATTGAGTGAAAGAGGGAAAAAGAATAAGGATGGGGCGGGAGAATAGGAGAGAGAAAAAAAGAAAGCCATCCATGTTGCTTGACTTCACTTCAATTATTGTGCTTCAAATACTAACAATCCAATCTATCCACAGTGCGTGCTCCTATATATCCATCAGCAGCCAGAGTACAGTGCAGTACAGTACAGTGGGCTGCTTAGTTTTCGGGGGGGACTTAAAGGCAGAGAGGACGCAATCATGGGGAGATTAGTCACCGAAAAAAAAAATCCCCCTTTTCCCCCCTTCACTTATCTCGCTTGCTATCCATCCTTAGATCTCCGATGTAAGGATCCTCCGTGAATTTAACCCGTAGACGATCAGTAGAGAGAAAAAGGGCGGAGATATAAGAATAGAATGAGCAAAAAAAGACGCAAAAAACGCTTTCAATTATTAGTGAAAGACAAACGAAGAGTAGTTGTCCATTAGGACAGTTTTTTTTGTTTTTTTTGGGTTTTTTTTGTTGCGATTCCGAACCAAATTGTCTTTAGAACGACTCACTTTTTTAGCAAAGAAAAACAAGTGCTTGTCGCTGCCAATTCTGACTTTCTTGTTTATTTATGCGTTAGTTTTGTTCGTAACCATTTTTAAACAAAACATAGTTACTGTAAGCAAATTCGGTTATTCAAGGCAAAGTATTTTTTTAAATAAAACCCGGGCAAAAAAAAAATTTCAATTTTGAATTGTCCTTGCAATACGTTGACTTTGTCTTTGATCTACATGCATTTAATTCAGAATATTTAATTTATAATTAAAATAAAAAAAAATCCAACGATAAGCGCCGCACTTTTTATTTTCTAAATTTACAAACAGATTTATTAACATACAATTTTTTTGTATAAAAATAAAATGTAGTGTACACTCAAACCATTTAGTCAAATACCTCGACTGAATCCTGGTGTTTGCGTGTCAAAATGAAAAGTGGAATTAACCTGACCCGGCTTTTTCCTCCTCCTTCGCCAACCCACTCTCTACTTTTAAATCTCTAGCTCTCCTACACGCCACTGTACTACTGTATATTGGAAGTCGTAATGGAAACGAATTGCCAGAAATATCCATTCTTCCTATTAGTTACGAGGACCCGAAAAAGACAGGGCCAGAAAAGAAAATTCCCCAGTAAAAAAAGAAAGAAAGTAAGAAGACCATCAATTTAAATCGAGAATTGGAGAATCGTTTATCGCCGGGAAAAAATTTTGATCTAGTTTAAATTAGAGTCGCATTTAGAGATAAATTGAGAGGGAGAGAAAAGAGAATTTTGGTGAGGGAGACTGAACGGAATTTTATCATTTGGAAATTGAGAAAAAAAAAAAAACCACGAAAGGTTGGATGGGTGGTAAAGAAATGCGGGAGAAAAAAAAAATAAGAAAAGGAGGGGGTTTAAAGTCAGAAAGATAGAGATAAGAATCGAGTTACATTAGCAACAAGAACAATTTTATTTTCATTGCCTTCCTTCAATTTACTCGGCACCATTACAGTACTGTACTACACTCTACTACAGTAGTGAACGTGCTCTCACTTCCACTGCCACCGGTAATACGCACGTAGCCTACACTCGCAGCAATAGCTTTTTCCTACTTTTTTTTTATTCGCCTTCTAATACTGTACTCTTAAACACGTCAAAACTACTTATGTTTACAAACATTAGATACACTTATAACAAAAACTCTATATTGCGTCATTATAAACGTCAAATAAAATAAAAATACACCTTATTGTCAAACACCTTACAGTAACTTCTATTAGGGAAAAAAATGTACTCCCTATTAAATTCAGAAAAATACATGATCAAATTTTTTAGAATAGGCAAATTGCAGTTAATAATAATTATTACTAGTCTCAAATTAAAAATTAATTTAAAAAAAAGCGGTAATTAAGAATTGAATAAAGGAAACATAATTTTTTTAACGTCTCTAAAATAATGTATTTAATGTTCTTTTAAATTACTAATAAATTTCATCTCAAACGATAATTATTATTACAGCATGAGCTATTCCTATTACTTTTTGATCTTCGGTCTAGCCCAGTGTACGTAATGATTAATCAATCTTCTTTTTTCCTCTCCCTCTCCCTCGTTTCTTTCACTCTTTTTCAGCTGCAATGATCAACTCACTTATAATGACGTGTTAAAATGTGCGAAAAGAATTAAAGAAACTACTGTAGCCTACCTAATGTGTAAGATGGAAGAATAAAGTAAGAGAGGCTGGAGAAGAAAAAGTGGGGGATGGAGGGAGAACATAAGATTGAAACTAACACCAATCTAACAACCTTTGCTTTTAAGTGGCTCCCCCTACCGCACTACTTTCTGAAACAACATCACACGCATTCATCCATATACAAGATACACTGCTGCTGAATGTATAGAAAAGCAGCTTTTATTCGATTTCCACTCGCGCTCCATACAAAACAAGCGTATTAAGTGAAAGAGTGAAAAAAAATCGCTTCTTTTTATTTAAGTCGTACCTACTACTACTACCCCCTCTTTATTTTTCTCTCACCCAACACACACACACACACACATCTTTTTACCCCACTACTCCTATGTATTCATAGCGAGCGTTGCCGGTTGCATCACAATACGTGTGGGAAAATAAGCAACAGCAAAAGCGCTCTTGCTAATAGCTTTCAAATGTAGAACATGGAAACTTCATTAAAGTGATTCTTCCAACTCTTGCTACCACTTTTTACTGATACTATACTTTTGTGTTCCCCACTCCCTCTTTCTTCTAATCCCTCCCACTCTTTCAAATGACACTGAATATCCATCTACATGTCTTAAATGAACTAACTTTTTAATAATGCTTTCACTACCCCCCACCCTCCATTCTCCTCCTGCACTCTGCGATATTTAATTACCCGCGGATGGCGCAGGCGCAAAACAATTATTTTTATCGCGAATAACGCAGACAATTAATTTGTAAATAGGGGGGGAAGAATCGAGTTTATTTATTCGAAAGCTTGGAAAGTTGTTGAATGCAAAGGTTTTGGCGTCACAATTTCTTCGCACCCAAGTAACGTTACGTGGCGCGTTCCATAAGTTAAGGCTACGGCGGGAGAGGCGAGATGACGCCGAAAAAAATCCAATAAACGAAAACGCATACATTTTCGAAACCAACAAACAAGCACATATGTAACTGCGAGGCGAATTTTTTGAATTTAACAAATGATGAATAACGATGTATGTTTGATTGGTGAGTGTTGACGCCGCCGTACCACCCTGTACATGTACTTTCCTTCACCCGCTTCCCATCGGTACAAGCTGTCACATATCCGGCAGCTTTCACTAGGCGCCCACAGCTAATCTTTTCGTATATATTTTATTCCTTCCGAATGTAAAACATGGAAGGAAATGTCATCGTCAATATTTATTGAGAAGTGACAAGTGATCTATTCCCTTCCCTGCTAAACTCCATCCCACTCCTATCCCCGGGTCTCCTTACAGCCACCTACATAGCTATTATTCCTGCACGAGATGGAGGGGTATAAACATATACATTAGCACTTATGCAAAGCGGCAATCAGAATAGCGGGCTGATACGATTATTCATTCACCTTCAAGATAATTTTCTCTCTTTCCCCCTTCGATTTTTTTCTGGGTTAAATCTGTCCGATTTAATGGCTCCCAATTACTCTCCGCTTTTAACTCAAATTTGCCAGCTATTTTGATTAAATAAAGTGTCTATTGAATACCTTTATTAATTGTAACATATTGAAAATTCAAATAAAAGCCATGACGTGTACTGTATATTGAATTTTTTTACCCAAAAGTATCAGACTATAATTATACCGTACTGTACTATTGTTTTCATCTCGCTTGGTCTCATCTTGCCACATGAACTAGCCAAGTTAATAATTCGTACCAAGTTCCTGCAGTTCTAAAACCTCTATATCTCGCTAAATCAAAATTTCAGTACATTCATATCGAATAATTTTGCTTATCCCACTAAATTCGATATAATGTCTCTAAGATCTACTGTAGGTTTCCTATTTTCGACAATCGCAATGATTTTTCAAATTATTTGCATAAAATTTCACTAATTAAAATAACGTAATAAAAATATTGAATATAAAATGTAAACATCAAAATAAGGGTGAATATTGACAATTTACTCTTTGAGTTTACTTAGTGAGAACAATATAAACACACAATAAAATAAAAAAATTCAAAAAACCAATAAAAAAAATACGGTACCGGTACTGTAAAATTATTTTTTGAGAACTGGATTAAGGTCAATCATTTTCAATGATTAAAATACGACTAAAATATCTACCGAAAAACCGAACGCAGGCCCATAATCTCGTCTGGAAATTTTTTTTCTAAAAAAACTCGTTTAAGTTTGAATCTTGTTCTACTAAGAAGTTTTACTGAATCTGGTTTCCGTTCTTTTATTGCGCCTCAAAACCTTTAAATAAATTAAATCAAAATAAACCTCGCTTAATCTAGGATTCTAGATTCTAGAAGTCCAGTGGCAACGAAATGCATACAGTAAACGTGACAAGAGTGACACGTGCACCTCGAGGTCGTTGTCAGCTGGTGTTGCTTGGTGGCGCTGCGCGATCAACAAAACCATAGCAAGTAACAGAGCTTTCCGTAGGTGCGCGAAGAGAATACAGCAGTACATGTACTGTATAGGGAAGAAAAAGAGTTTTTTTAACGAGTTTTTCACTCCGCCATCTACCGTATTTGAATAGCGATTGTACACACTATACATGTACACGAGCGCTTAGTATTTCACCGTTCAGTCGGTGGTGGTAGGTAGGTAGGCGCTTGCTATAACTTATGCTCCATCATCTTTTCTCATGCAGAACCAATTTCGTTTTCTCCCTGATAAACATCTATTAGAAGTTTGTATGTTAAGCCGTCATCAGACTGTACACAACACCGTTTCCAAGCCTAGAAACGTGGAATAAAGAAGAGAAAAATGTTACCCAACATCCTACGTCAACGTGAGAAAGTTGAAACGTCAATCTAAATTTTATTTATCTCAAGGAAAATAATTCGCTCAAATATTCCCCTCCCGTTTAAAAGAGATGGAGGGAAAATGAGAAGGAGAAAAAAAACAATTTCTCACTTCAGCAATTTCCGCTTACCCGTTTATTTTATTTCAGTTTAAAAAATAAAAAAAAACTGAAAGAAAAGATGTCCACCCGTCAAAAAATAGGTTCAAATAATGTACCTAATTCTAGTCCTAAAAATATTACCAACACATTTAAGAAGTAAAAAAAAAAATAATAATAAAAGATAATGAAACATACATGTCTTGTGTATGTTTTCGCCTCTTAGTCTATTTATTTTTTCTACTCTTTAAAAAAAAAAAAAAAATTCGCCAAAAATCTATTAGAACTTTTAACACTAAATTTATCACTATTTTCCATCTTAAAATTTCCGTCAACTCTCAACTGATAAACGCAAACAAAAGTTGAAGAACATCATTCCCACTTTCAACCAATTAAATTTCAGCTGCTCAAAAAGTCGAAACGAAAAAATTAATGCCATGGTAAAAATCAGTTTTTATGAATAGAAAAAGTATCACACACACAAAAAAAAAAAGTTCTTTTCGAGAAAGACATTTGGAGACATATTAACTCAATTACTCAAGTGCTCCACACTTTTTCCTCCTTATTTTCTCTTCAAAAACAGAAGAAAAAGAAGGAAAATAAAAAAAAAAGTTTTGGAGCTCATCCACGCAGAAGATAGCACATGCACGCACGCATGTTTATTCGTCGTTTGCTAATAATTATCAAAAGTTGAGAAAGAGGTTGAAAATTGAGAGATATGTAATTGGCGAGTGGGAGTTGCAAAGCCGAGAGGGGAGGGGTGGAATGGGAAAAATGAGTGACAAGCAGCATCTCCAGCCAACACTTTGCCAATTAAAGATATGCCACCGGAAACATGGGTTTCTAACTCTTAATAAGATTAATTTCCAAAACGTTAAAAATGTTTTTCAAAAAAAAAAAAAATCCCAAGACGAGTGAATAGCGCGTTGAGATGAAGTTAGTTTGATTCCTTCGAAAGCCACACACGGATTAAGCCGCTTTCAAAAAAATAACAACTTTATCATTGAAATTTTTTTTTAATGTATACAAAGCAAATCTCTTTTCGCTTTTTTCGTTCCCAACAAAACGTAGCAAGTGCGTGCCACTTGGAAAGATGTCGAGATTTAAAACATAAATAAATAAAAAAAAAATAAAGTTGTTGCTTATTACCATTGTCGCTCTCTAATTAGCTGAGATTTAAGCGGGTTAAATATTGCGCCATTTACATATAAATAAGCAAAAAGAAAAAAAAAGTCAATACAGTAAAATATATTTTGTTAAAGAATGGTTGACAGAAATTAACATAGACGGAAATTAATTCTACCAACTTGAAACTTATCGCAAGTTATCTCCAGAGTTCTTACAAAAACTTTTTTTTCTCTAAAAAAAAAATTATAACTGAAAAAAGTTCTTTATTTAAAAAAATTGTTCTGTCAAGAACAACAGTAACGACGAAAATGGATTTTCTCTAGTGACGTAATATGTTAAACCAAATATTCAACATTTGACCATGCTCCCCCCGATGGTTGCCGTGCGTGAGACGTGACCACAAACGGACGCTTAGCAACCAAACCGCTACCACTAGCCATATTTACGGGTACAATACAACCTTCGTTTCACTCTGCGGCACTTAAGAGTTGAGTCGAGACGCCAATAATTGTGTACGACCGTGATTGTACAAAATATAATCTTGAACAAAATGTTTAATGTCTAACAGCACGCGGACTACACCTTGACAAACGCATGCTCGGAACGTGTAAATCAGTTTCAAACTTGTACAAACGGCTTGCACCACGTTTTCATGCTCAAGTGGCTTGCACAAACAGTAAAAATCTTTGTTTACACGTTCAAATTTTTTGAGCAAACATAGTTCCACGCCTCGTTTTTGTGCTATAACTTTCAGCTCAACTTTTAATATACACGTAATATAAAAGTACGAGACAACATTTAGAAAACTTCCGATTACCCAACACCTCTTTCAGAAAATACAGTAGTAAAAGCAACGGGGTAAAAACCACTCACGACGAATGATCTACGGTACTAGTCTCGGTGTTAATGTCGCTGCATTTCCCAGCAGATAGAATACAATCTACTTTTTCAAAATAATGTTTGAAATAACTTCCATACCAATTTAAATGAGTAAAAAAATCAAATTAAAATAACTTGATTTGATGCCTGGATCATTTTGAATTAATTTTATTCTATATTTTGTCGTATTTCAGATACAACTTTCAAAATAATGTTTTAAATTCGGAACCGGTCAACTTAAATAAATCTATGGCGAATAACGAATGGCGATTATTCGAAGTCGGCCCATTTTAAACACAATTTTTTTTTATTAAAAAAAAAAAAAAAGGAAAATACACATGCTTACCGATAAACAAACCAGGATATTTTCTCCAAGTATCGAATAATCTGACTCTAACGTAAAAAAAAAACTTAAGAAAAACAATCACTTAAAACCATTGAAATTAAATAACAAAATTTTAGGAAACAAAACGATTTCAATTACCGTATTTCACTCTCAAATAAATAAAAAACGAATTGAAGAGAGATTTCCAACTTAATACGCTTCGGAATCGGATAAGTTGGTTAGGCCTCGCTGTTATAATAATTACCCTTAACAATCCCTTTCAACTTACATTAAGTAAAACTAATAAAAAAAATTACAGTATTCGAACCACTGTCAACAATCTAATAAATAAAATTAAAATAAATTCAATAAAATGCTTAGAGGAAGAAACGAGTTGGTTCTAATTTAATGCGATGGGGGAAAAAAACCAAACACAATTTTGATGTACACAATCCCCATGCCAATCTTAGTCTATGAAATCCTCATCCCGTAAATTCTATTCGCAAAAGTCAAGACGACGCCTGTCAACGCATCAAAAACCACAGAAAACAACAGCAAAAAAAATCCTTTAAACTCGTCATTTCTACCGCAAAAACAAACATCAAAACTTTTTCTCTTCACCACATTCGTAAATAAATTTTTGAAATTTAAAACTCGTCTTCCTCCTACGACTAAGGTGATCGAAAGACACCCATCGCATCGCAGCTTTCGTACGTCACTTACAGCAGACGACTTTCTCCCCCGCCGCTTTTTTTTCCCACGTTGCCTATATTACACAAACAAACACTAACAAACAAGCAAACAACAACTGGCATGTAAACACGCTTGACAACGACATTCACTAACGACAGCTATTTTAAAATCGATTTTTAAAAAAAAAAAAATAATAAAAAAAACCCTTCGAAATCCGATCTTTCAAATCTCCTTGCCATCCCTATTTCCTCTCCCTCCATCACTCTCCTATCCTCAGCCTCGCAGTTGTTGGCAATGAGTGATAGCGACTACATTGACGACACTAAACATTTTATTTTATTTTTTCACTTAAAATATTCATTTCAACCTTACAATTTATTTTCACTAGGCGCTTCAAAAGATTTGTTCGAGCTCTGTAAACACCTGACGTGACATGATTGTCAGGGGATTTTTCTTCCCCCATCCCCCCCTCACATGTTTTTTTTTTTTACCCCTTACCGGCTCATTTTTTTTTATTTTTTATGTTCGCATTGCTTTTCCTTAACTCAACTTCTTAGTTGTATTTCTTTAACGAGACAATTAGCAGTTGAGCATTAGGATTTTTATCCTTTTGCGCAACCCAACCCATTGCATTGTTAGTGCTGCCAATTAAATAGAAGACGCCAACTTTTTTTTTTCTTTCCGTCTCTCTCTCTATCTCCTCAAGTGCCAGTCCTCCCTCCATCACCTGTGCTATGCATGTTCGCCCACAATCAGGGGTCTCCCCCCGAAAATCGCATCACGCAGTCCCGGCGCCACTCACACACCACAAGCTGCTAAAAATCCTTATTACGTGTACCGGTACCTCAATTTATCTCTTTTATACCTCTAAATTTAACGACAAGTCGAAACTCATTAAAACTAAGGTTAAGCTTTTTTTAGATTTAACGCTTATGATTTTTTCCTACCACTTTCACAATAAACTTTATTTTAATTTTTAAAGTATTTTAACTTTTAAAAGCATACTTATAACGTAATAAACTTTGCATGCTTTCAATTGCTTTCCAACTTTTACATAATTTATTTTCCATTAAAAATTATATAAAAGACATAACTTTTTGTTGTTAATCAGAACTTCCAAAATTTTAATTATTTCATACCGGGGTACTCGAAATTTACCGAGCAATAAAATCAAGCAAAATTAAATAAAAAGCGCATTAAAAACCACAAAATTGGCATGCGACCAAATTTAGTTTTTCATAATTAATCATTAAAAAGAAGAGCAACACATTTTAAAACATCGTATTTTTTTAGAGCGAATAAATGGATAAAAATTACATTTAATAATAGAACTATAATTGCAAATAACACTAAGCAAGCCAAACAATAAAAGGAATTACCTTAATCTAACTAAAACTAATCTAACCATCTTCTCACGCACTCTTTAGTTTGAATGTGCACGCCAGAACGAAGCTTTCCGGGATCTACAAAATTCGTTCGGCTGACAACACACGCTGGCTCACAAAATAGATTACGCTAACTGATAAAACTGCAAAAAATACTCTACTCCTTTCTCTCCTTTTTACATTATCTAACCCAAAATTATTCCAAATTTACCGTAGTAAAAGAGACCTTACTTAATTTCAAAGCAAGTGCTTTAAAACTACCTTTAGTTTTGCGTTGCAAAAAATCAATTGCTAACTTGATCTACCGGCAATAAATAGATAATTATGGGCCATTCTATTGCTGCATTGTATATCCCAAAATTAAAAAAAACAAAAAAAAAATATCTGTAATGTTTTGCTAGATTAAGATTTGGCTCTAATTGATTTCCGGTACCCACTTTGCTTCAATTATGCAAAAACTAAAACTTTTCAACTAGCTGAACTTTAGAGGTAGTTACATAAAAGTTACGATTAGCAGCCTAGTGTTGATCACGAAGAGTGCATGTAGTGCGGGAATCTCGTTGCAAAAGTACGTTAAATCGGTACGCGCGGGAATAGGGAGAGTTGTTTCCCCCAATCTCATACCATCCCCCGCCTCCTTCGCTCCCATTATCCTAATTGCAATTAAGATTACTTAAAGTTACCCACTATATCGCATTAACGTCAGACGGTGCACGAAATGTTTCAACGTCTTACGCACTCCATTCCGTCGGAGAAACATCGGCGTATTAATTAAACCGCCTCACCACTCTACACTCTCGCCAACAAAATTAACTCAGAAAAATTCTTTAAATATAAGCTAAGTATCTCTCTCCCCACCAACAAAACCACCCACCCGCACTTAAATAGATAAATATATATTTTTTTTTTTTTTTGGTCCATCGAGCGCTACTTTTCATTTTGCCAAACCGTTATCATTTTTTTCAATTGATGCGGTCATTCATCGGTCGGTCAGTAAAACAACACATCTGCAACCAACATCAATCGATGAACCTCCCCTACCACTACCGTTCAACCTCGCAACCCACACGTTTCATTTCGACTACCATGTTTATTCGTCATCATTTTTCGTTTGTTCGTATCCTCAAATCTATGCCCCTCATTTCCTCTCCATTCCCTATTTCGCATTAGATTTGTATTTACACATTTACAACTAACTACGTAGAAAAGCTTTAGCTTTGCTTTTATTAAAACTCCAAACTACTTAAATAATAAGGTAAAAATCACCTTCTCTACACTTCCGTTGCGAGCGCGTAAATTCCAATAACACACTAGAGAACCCAACTAGTCTTTTTCATATCGTCGGCGCGGAGCTTCTCAATTTCCGCAATGTGACATCGTCGGCTTTAGACTTCCTCACCTCCTCCATCGACACCGTTTTATCTCCGTCGGGTTTCTTATTAAACAATTTATTAATTCCTGCCCAATACACCAAAAATTATTCAAAAACATGCTAAAAAAGTATATTTGACAAATTCTTTGGCGCATCGTGCGATGTCACTAGACAGCAACGGCATAAAAAGAAAAATACATGCACAGAAATACGGTTCTTCGTCGTTATTTGTTCCTGGAAAATGTCGCAGAAAAAGTCATTTCGAGAACGCGATTCTCATTATAATACTGCTAATTCCAAAGCTCATTCGCTTACCAAAACAGCGTATGGCGAGAATTTACTGAAACTCGGTATAACCAAATTAATACAACTAAACAAACATAATACATAGCATCTGCATTAACTTTTAGCCGATCATTATCTGTTAAATTTTATTAATTCAGTCAAAAACTTATGTAAATTTCTGTTGAAATTCGAAAATCTCGAGCGTCTTCATGCATATTTATACGGCATTACGTAGCTTAACCAAATTTGCTTCGAACCTTTGAGATGTCGTTAAGTACTATTAAAATAAAGTAATTACTTCGAACCAAAAAAAATTGAATTGTGGGAAATACTAGGCAGATAAAAACCCAACTGCTACAGTAACTTTCAAAAAACGAAAGCCTGCGTACGGCGTTTAAAATCAGCTGATAGTTCGCACTCCGCACATTTTTAATAAAGCACGTGTAGAAACCCCTCTTTAACTCTTTCAACAGGAAATAAAAAAAAAGAGAAAAAAAAGAGGGGAAAAAAAGGAGGGAGGAGGAAAGATGAAGATGATCCTCGGATGCATATTACCCGTAGAGCGATGCGATGTCGGAGCCGATTTAAAATAGGAAGACGTAGGGGGACGATGCTGAATGAAAAAGCAGAGAGCGAGTGAGAAAGAGGAAGGAGAGAGAGCGAGAGACAGAGAAGCGAGTGCAATATTTATTCCGTTTGGAAACTCGCTCTGACATCCAATTACTTCGGTAAATGAAGAGGAAATTCAATTAAAGGATTTGGGTATTGAATGATTTCAACAGTGCGTTTTCCATTAAAATTTCACGAGTCTAAATTAACCCTTAATATTCACCATCTCCCTTCTCCACCCCTCTCTCTCTCCCATCCTTATCACCCTCCCCTCACTTTCACTCTTTTATCCTAAGCTCTTTTCTCTACCCGGCTTAAAAACAACGAAAGAAAAAGAAAAAAAAGAAATCCAGCATTCGCACGACGTCGCTACGTGTATTAAGATGGAACGCAACCGAACGGTAAATTCATCATCGAAATGAAATAAAACGCTTTAAGGCACAGCAAAATAAATCACGAACCGGACACTGACCTGCGATACAAAATGAAATATCTATCAAATTTTTTTTATTATTATTTATTAAAAGCCAACATTTTATTAGGAAAAATCACTAAAGCGTGCACCACAAAGGCACTGATAAATTAAGAAGAGGAGTTTAATCTACATTTTTTGTGACGTTAATTAAAAGTTAGTTTAACATTGCATTCGCCAAAGGAGAAAGTGATAAATTAGCGATTACGTCCAATTCTATTTCTTTTTTTTTTTTCCTCCAGCCGAATTTTCCGGGATGTAAATAAGGTGTTTGGATAGCGTGTTGTTTTGTATGGGAAGTTTTGGGTAGCTAAACAGATGCTTCGGACAAGGGTTGAAGTACGAGGAAGCATCGCATCCGACGCGGCTCAATGGTCACGTTGCACGGCACGAGGAAGAGCGAAATATATAGGGAGAGAGAGGGAGAGAAAGAGAGAAGAGGAAAAGTTTAATTAATGGAAAGCGAGTGTCATCCGCATGCGCTCCGTTTTCCACCTCCCAACCCTTCGAAGAAAAAAAAAACTCGACTCCATTTTCAGACGATAATTACAAATGGCGAGAGCACTTTCACGTAACGCGTTTCAACGGCAGTCGATACGTTAACGTCGACTGCTACAGGGCTCGCTGTTTCCATTTCCTCTCGATATTTTTACTTCTTAATTGAATAACGAATTAAAAACAAGAAATAATATTT
>JAQGAY010001664.1:0-13290 GCA_034698085.1 Polydesmus angustus
TACCCCTCACTCCACTAAGACTATAAACACCTCCTTCAATATTTCCTCACTTTAAAAGACGAGTTCTCTAAACTAAGATGAAAACAATTTACATTAGGGGTCCGGAAACTTACTGAAATTTCGAACCATAAACTAAGTCAAACAAGTTACCAACATTTTTTTTTTTTTTACCAATAGCTACATCACAGCATATATTAAATAACTTGAATGTTTGCTTAGTTGCGAATTTTACTCTATTGATAGATTAGATAAATTTACAAAGCAACAACTAAATAAACAAAAGGACCGGTAGTTTTAAAAAAAGTCACCTACTGTATATTACTTTTGATGTTAAGTCGCAATCATAAATAATATTGAATGAAAACTTAGTGATACGGTACGTGAAAAAATAGCATCGAATTTACATTAAAATTACCCGTATATATTTTTTAAATATTAAAAATAAATTATCCGATTGTGCTATACAATCTATACCGTACTGTACTGAGCATTTTACTTTTAATTAAACTGTGCCACGCTCGACTTTTAAAATGTCTAACCTCATAATACAGTACTATTTTCTTTCTGGAATGTAGTTTAAAAAAGGAAGGAGACGGAGTCCAGACCAGCCAGAAACTTCCTTTTGAGTTAAATAATCCTCAAATAACTTAATACTGTATACAAGATAATAATATACATTAAAGCTACAATGCAGAATAACTCTCAAATTACGAAAGTTAACTTATAAACGGTATTATTCTCACGAATTGTTCAACTTTTCTAATAAATGTGGAAAACTGTTAAAACGTAAAAGTAAATCATCAAAAATAAAAATTAAGACTATTGTTATGCCGTAACGTAAAAGATATCCACGATTAAATTAACAGTTGTAAAGCTTAAATAAGTGCTAATTAAGACCAACTTTCGCAAATTAAACTGGGAAATTTTGCATATTTAATCGATGATTTAAGTTGACGCTGTTTAAACCATCGCAAATTAGTGTATCAAAATATAAAAAAAGATAATTAAAATAAATAAATTAAAAATTAAAAATCTTTAGTTAGGACAAGATACTTTCAATAACCTTCTTTGAAATTATTTTACAAAAAAACATTTTCAAGTACAGATACTAAATGCTTTATTTTGATTGGGTAGATAATTAAAATCCAAATGAAGCAATTAGATGAAAATTAAGAAACGATGTTTTAACTTTTGGAGCTAGTTTCGCTACATAAAAAAAACTGAATCCGTCTCTTCTTGCTCAGTCATCATAGTTGGGCGGGAAATCTAGGTTACATTATACAATGAACTGAAATTATTCTTGGCAAAGTCATTTCGTTTAGTTTTAACGCCAACACGCGAAAAGTTTTCTATTGGATCAAACTTCTCATCTTTTTTCTTTGTTTTGTCTCCAACTGTTGATGACGTTTTGCTTCACCCCTCAGTCTACAGTATTACCATCTTTCCAACCAACACACCCTAATCTCCCCCTACCCCCGACATATTACTTGCACATGCACTTGCAACTCTCGCCTCGACAAAAGATGAGTTTTTTTTTAAAAAAATTCTCTAGTCTAAAAATGGTTGCATATTTTGAGAGATTTAGATACTTAACAGACTTTTAAATAGAATTCAGACATAATTAATTGAAGCAATAAAAAAATATAAACTTTTCCGTCTAACATTTAAAAATAAATAAATAAGAAAGATTCTCTCCGTTAGTACCTTTAAATAGTATCGAAAAGTGTACTGCACTACAAAAATTAGTTCTTCTTCAGATATAAATACAGTATAAATATTTTCTTCAAAAAATACCGGTAAATAAAAAATAAAGCAGAAAAAATAAAAAATAAAGCGGAGAAAATAAAATAACGAAATGTTTAACACGAATTACCGATGATAAACCTTCTTTACTTTTAAAAAAATTTACTGATAAGAAAATTTAAAAGGACAATTAATAGTTTTTAATGCACAATGTTTATTGAGCGAGTCGTATGCTATAAATTTGCAGAAGCCCAAAAATATTATATTGCTTAGCCCAAAATATATAATATACAGCACATGGAAGGAAATGCAAAAATCAATTTTGATAAAATATTAAATCAAAAATTGACTATTCGTCTTCATAGGATAGTTTAGAATCGCATCACAGAAAATATAATGTAATGCTCTTAGGAAAACACTCCATTTAAAAAAAAATTCCCCCTCCCCCGTTGGATTAATAATGTAACATATTATTAATATCAAATTATGAATATTACAACCAAATTGCTTCCAACTACTAGTGATGTAGGTCTACGGTACTTTAAAATATTGACAAGCTAAAATTTATATTTTAACTATTAAAAAAAAGAAAATAGCTCTTTTGTCCTGAAGTAAATTTTAGTTCGGAAAGATAAATTAAGCAATGATAGTGACGCTCAAATTAGAGCAGGCAAATTAGAAACAAGGATTTTAGTCCAGCTTTAAATACCTTCGACAACATTCTGCCTGACAAACATTTCTATAATGTGCAAGTCTTTTCAAACTGAATCTATTTTAGTGGGCGTCGTCGACGTCATCCCAAAGCTAGGAAGTTCATTGTACTTTTTGTTAGCTTACGAAAATGCGCAAGTTTTTCGAAAAGAATGGTCACGTAATTAAAAATAAAACAGATCGATATACAGTATATGTATAAACTTAAAATTAGTTAACTCTAGCTAAAGTCGAATTTTTGTGTCATTGACGTCCACCTAATAAGAGCTTTCATTTCTCGTGTTCCTTCCTTCCTTGCTCTAAATTTTCACGCAATGTCAACATTTAATCGGAAAATTAAATAAAAATGTGAACTATTGTGATCAATCGAAAAAAGAAAAAAAAATTTATTTCTATAGATTAAATACATAAAAATGCATTAGCAAATCAAAAAATAATAATAAAAAACTTTGCTAAAACACCTGACACATGTGGTAGGTAGGGTGAGTTGAAGGTTTACAATTTTATTCTGTTTTCTATTGTTACTCAGATCGGGTCGGGGAGGAACAGAAAGATGGCAAAGTGCATTTTCGAGGCAGCCTTATCTGGGGGAGAGTGAGAGGAGGAAAACGAGGACCTAGTTTTGGGCAAAAGTAATCGACCTCGATTGTACCGCTCATCCACATACAGGTAGGAAGACACAAAACCCCCCACTTCCGTTTCAATTATACCAACAATTTCACAAATTAAAAAAAAAGAATCAATTCTTTTAGTTGGGAAAAAATAAAAAAAGGATTAAAAAAAAAATGACAGTAAATTTTCTTAAAAATTTAAAATACATGATACTAAATTGGCTTGAATATATAGCGGAAACATCCGTTTCCTCCAAGTTTCACATTAAAAATCTTAAATTTTCACACCGCAGAAGGGAAATGACAAATCTTAGTGCAATTATGAACGTCAAAACAAGTAATACGGTACCTTTAAAGTCATACAAAGCATAACCAACCATTAATTATACTGTATATTAAAATGAACTAGAGAATCGGCTATACTGTACCAACCAAAAAAAAAAATAACTCATTTCGATTTGCTTTTCCTACATAATTACAGACTTAATCAATACTGTAGTTAAATGAAAATCCTATTTACGGTTTACCCATTAATATGATATTAAAAAAAAAAAAAAATTTGTGACTCACCCATGATGGTGATCTTTCCCTTTCAATCCATATTCGATTATGTTAATGAAAATGATTGTTAAAACTTAATATAGAAAACATTCGTGATTGTTCGGCCAAAGAATTTGGATGAGATTCTAATCAATTATGCAAATCTGGAAAAAAATGATTTTTAGTATTGAAGATAATTAATTTTAAAATGCTCATAACAACAGATGCTTTGAAAAAAAAGGTTAAGAAAAAAAAAATTACCCTTGACGATTTTTTGTCTTGAAATTTCAAGTGGGTCGATAATGACCAGCAGAGAGCAGGTGCTTTTACGCTTTCGCTTTTTTTTTCTGAAGCGGGAAACCGCACATCCCTTAATCACCTAAAAAAAATAATAAAAGTGATGGTAAAAGAATGGCAAAAAGTGCACATTAAAAACGTGTGCCAGTAGTGATTATTATTATTATTTACCTTCTGCTAAGGAGGGAACACAGATGAAACAAAAAGCAGGTGATGACGACGGGCTAGAAAACAGTGTGCAATTTACCCTTAGGTGACCAGGTCATCACAATACTACAACATGCACTAGGAACTAAATGCACTTTTAAGATTGAAAAATGCGATTAACAAGATATATAAAAAAGAATCATTATCAACTTCGTAAGGACAAGCAGCTGCATACAACTTCTCCACTTCATTTAAGTACTTTACAGTTATGTGTCAAAATGAACACGCTAAGAAAAAATTAAAAAAAGTCAAGTCAATGAAACTTAAACTATTTAATCACAAAACAACTTTTACTTTTTTTGAAGTAAAAATAAAAGCAGTTTTTAGAATTGATATAATTTCAATAGTGTACCATTTTACATAAAATAACTATTAAGCGTTAAAAGGCTTTTGTCAAACAAAACTCGTATAAATTTGAATAAAAAACGACAAAGAAAAAAATAATAATTAAAAAACAAACAAACAGTAAAGTCGCAAATCTCTTTAAAAACAAAAATTCAACCGCATATTTAAAATGACTTGACAATAAATCATTTTGGATAACTTTTTTTTTTGCATATTTCGTGCTCTTAACCAACATCTAAATATTTCAACAATAAAATTTTGAGATCTGCGACTTCAACTTGTATCGTGTTAAGTAAATAATATAATAAATATAACAATCGATTTGTGATGGACATCAACATACAACTATAACACTGACTGCATATGTGACAATTTAACGATTTTAGAACAAGACAATCTTTAATTCTTATATTTTCCATAACCATTCAATTCTTAAAATATCGCCTTATGATTACGATTTAATGGATTTTTCTTTTATGATATTTGTTGCCAGTTTGCTTAAATTACATTCGGCTTTTAGATATATTTTTGCGTTATTAGCATTGTACACCATTAAATAATAATTAAGAATTTGGTTGAGGAAAAAAAAAGAAACTCATCTCATGGTTACCCTGCACTCAACGACTTCACACATTATAAATTTTACGCATTAAATTCAACACAAACACATATCTTTGGTTGTAGACTTAGACTCAAAGAGTGATACCAGGAAACATTCTCTTCTGGTTTTAACTAAATTACTCAACGTTAAACAAACTTAGAGCTGTGAAACGATATCTTAATAAATTAAGAAAAGATTTCATGGAAAACCAGTTGTGAAGTTAGTCTATCACCTAGCAAAAATCCCTACTGTAAAATACACACACACAATATACGAGTAATCAACATTTAAATCTCTTAAATTGTAAATCGTTTTTTTAAATCTTGAAACGTCATGTGTATAAAATTGTAATAATAATAAAATAAGTTGGTAAAAAAAAAACTTTTGCCTTCCGTTTAACGGAGGTGAACATATTAAAAAAAAGATGAAAAAATATGACAACAGTAATAAAAACTTTGACAAGATTCAGATTATCGAAGTTAATATAAAATAAACACAATTTAGCATTTTCTTTGGTTTGAGCAAAAACTTGTACAAACTTCGTCGCCTTTAACAATAATTTCAAACAAACTTTTGTATAACTTTCTCACTTGCATAACCTCAACCTGTAACAATATCCTTTATAAGAAATTATCCGGTCCTTTTAAATTATGCACTTATGTTTTGGTTTAAAAAGAAAAGTTACCTAACTGTGATCAAGTTGAGGACAAAATAACAAGTAAAGACCGCCAACGTTAAGTATAATGTGAATGTGAAGATATATTATATACATGTAATAAGGTTATAAGGTGAATTAAGAAAGAAGATGCTTGATGTGTTTAGGAGTGCCTTCATCGTTGAGATGCTTAGTTGTGTACCTAACAAACAAGATTTCAAAATTTTTAACTTCAAATTTATGTATGTAAATCAAATGTAAAATAATCAGTTATTCACAATTATGAAACTAATAACTGATAAAATAAATGTGGATCGCTCTATAACTTAAATAGAAAAATCTATTACTGTACATGCATATACCTTAAAGCATTAAGCAATCCTTCCGCACTTGATGGTGGTTGTTCCTTCAGCACCTTAATGCACCCTTTAATCTACAAATCACAAAAAAACTAATTAAGTACAATATAAATGCATAAAAATTTATAAAAAAAACTTTACATCAACATGTGAATTTTTTGAAAACGCGCCTACGGGATGGACGTGATCGTAGAGTATTATCAATCCTACCATTACCCTTAAAACAAATAGAACGGTTTCTTCATTTTTAAAACGTTGTGAAAATGACCTACAGATAATTTTAATTTAACAACAAAAATCTCTCCACGTTATAGTGTGACTTACGGATTATCAACCATTCTTTGGCAAACTTTTGCCATTGTGCCTAATGTTTCAGTGGTATTTTCAACAGGTATATCTTTATTCTAAAAATAAAAATCAGTATTTTTTTACCAACGAGATAAAATTATTATAAAATTATAATTTTCGGTACATCGTAAACAAACTTTGCTGTTGCTTCACTTAACATTTTGAGCATTGGAGTTGCATGAGCGTAAAAAAGAGACATGCGGTTTGCCAATTCATTTGGAACATCCATTTCATCGTCGTTTAATTCCTACAAAGCAAAACAAACATAAATATTCAATATAATTAAAAAGCTAAAGACCGTCTTACTTGATTTGCCATTCTTAATCTACTAACAGTACGTCTGTAGTAACTAAAGTCATTTTGAATAGCTGGATTAGTCATCTGAATAATAAAAAGTATAAGAAATAACGCAATGCAAATCACAATTAATTCATACTTTCAAATCGTCAAAATTAAGAACAAATTCTAAAATTTGCGCAAACTGCTTAACAAGTGCTTGCTGAGTTTCTAAATGCTTCATTGGGGTGAGGTCTCCGGCACATAACTCCCAGAGAATCTTTGGTACTAAGTAGGCTGGATAATCATATTATAACAATTATGTCAAATTCTAAGAAAAAAAAAGCGTTGATATAAAGATAGTTTACCTAATTTAAGAGAAAATTCATAAAATCGTTTTAGCTTCCCAACAAGGGGCAACACCGCAGCCCAAGCACGATCTTGTAACATTTCACTGCGGGGATTCCCAATAGCCTGTAACCAAAAAAAAAAAGAACCAAAACCTTCTGTTAGAGTAATAAGAACTAGGCTAATCTAAAAATAATCAGGAAAATGCATGCCTCTCTGATCTCATTTCCAGCTCCTTTGTACTGCTGCAATTCGTATAAAATCTCATAAGCGTCTTTCATAGTAGCTTCTACTAGATAATATGCTTCTACTTCTTCCGCAGTAGGTTGAGCATCTAAAAAAACACATTTTCAATTAACTACCATAGTGCATGGATACATATTATTTTAACACCCGTTTGACTTACTTTCGAAATCTACAAATATGTCGTGCTTTGGAGCATCATCTCTGGATAATAATCTTAATAAGTTCCCCATAACTTGATTACTTTACAATTCTGATGATCTTAATAAAAGAATAAAAAAAACAAGCATTCCATGTTAAAAGTAAATCATAATACAAAACGCAAAAATATATTCGATTTTCAACGCAATGGCACCATAAATTGAACAGTTAATAAACACTAGCTAAAGTTTGTAGCACATAGTAACAAGCACATTAATTATTTAATATAGGCATCCAATACTGTATACTGTATTAGTTATTCCTTGTTAACGTAGATACCAAGGCTGTAAGCTGCCATTAATGCAACTAAGAGCGGAAATTCGCCTCTTCCGGTAAGTCAATTAAATATTTACCTTCAAAGTTTCGCATTGGCCTCCATAACGGCTTCATTTATCAATAAATAAATCGTTTATGCCTAGTTTTCATTCAAGAACACATTACAAACAATGCAATGCATAATGTTATCTGAGCATCTAATAAAAAAGCGGGCTAAAGATGGCGCGCGCGGAATTGACAAAAGTACCGGGAATTGATTAACAAGCTGACTCTTATCGATACTATCGAAACTCGAACTTATATCAAGGAATAGTTTCGAAATCTCCAAAACCACATTTTCCATATGGAGTCACTATAAATAGACACACGGTAAAAAGAGTCACTAAAAAAGGCACTGTTACTCTTTTATCGTGAGCCTGATTGTGGTGACTTCATATAAAGGTGGTGGTTTAGAAAATTTTGACATTGGGAGACTTTGTAGGCAATTCAATATCGATGTAAAATAATTACCAGCTAAATTTTTATTATTACAATGCAATTAGTTATTAATTCGATTTCTGTTCGATATAATTTTGTTTGTTCTTCGTGACATATTTAGGATTATGGCCTTTTAAAAAATATCAATGATTATAATAATTATTCTATTTATTGCGACAATTAAATTCCCTAAAATAAATTAATGCATTTAAAGTGGTCGTTAAAATTTATACAGTAATAATTATTTTAAAAAAATATGGTGTGCACAATGATTAAAGATTTTGTTGAAGGTTTTGCAAACCTTTGAGGTATTTGTCGTGATTATAAATAGTTGCTAAAAGTCCTTTTTCAATTTTTTCGCCATCCTGAGGCCCATATTTTATTCTTTCACCGGTTAATGTAGTCATATTGCCACCTAAAGTGTATAAAATTGCGTTTCCTGCACATACATCCCACTTTTTGATCATGGTCACGTGCACATACGCATCAGCTGCACCTTTAGTAACTTCAAGAACCTTGTATCCTACATTTATTTGAACAAAATTAAAAAACAATTTACTTATTTCAGTATCCCAATACAATATACATGCCTGCTCCGCCAGCTGCAATTATATTTATTGTTGGTCCAAAAGCACTTTGTGCGGTTTCTCTTACTTTACCAGAATGAGATCTAGATACGATGAGATTCATTTTATCTTTTAAGTCCTTTTGATAAACTTTATCTGGAGTTATCAAATTAATTGAACTGCCTTTACCAACCCATGCCCAATCTAAAAAAATAAATAATGCTTGTTTAATATTATGATATTATTAAATAAATAAATTTAAATCTTAGTATTTACATGTTTCTCCATCGAATGGTTTATGAACAATTCCAATAACTGGAGAGCCTTTCACAGCCACACATATCATAACAGTTACATAATTTAAAAGATCTTCTACGTGTATCAAATTAAATTTTTTTTCAAAAAAACGAATCAAAACTGCAAAATTAATACAATTTAGGGACCTGTAAATTCTTGAGTAGCGTCTAAGGGATCAACCCAAACTACAATATCGTCACTATCAATTAAATCATCCTCAGTTGGAAGATTAGAAAATTCTTTCGGCACAAATCCGTCAAATGACAGCTCCAGTTTATTTAAGTCTTCGTAATTGTGTTCTTCTGAGATAATCTGAAACAATCAAACGTTAATAGCATAATGCAACTTTGCATACATTACAATTTAATAAAACTGACTTGTATCGAATCTTTACCGAATTCGTCTATTAGAGACTGTGTAATGGCATAATGAGATTTCAAGTCCGCATCAGTCATGGGATCGTTGGCACCTTCTTTTGTTTTTCCTTTACTTTTCACTTGCATCGCATTTTGATCGTGAACTAATTTTACTTGAAAACCACCTTTCTCGGCTGCCACAAGACTGGCTTTTAGCAAACTACTTAAACTCGTAGATTTATGATGAAGACGATCGAAAGGAGTCCATCCCATGTAGAAACATAATATTCCTAGCAGCAAAATGCCAAACAAAAGTTGCCGATACGGACCTAATCTAATGTGTATTCCTCCAAGCATCGTTGATATTATTATTTTACAAAATTATAACGCATAATATTGATATTATTTTGCAGCTTTAGCTCATTTTTTCTCTTGTTAAATAAACAGCTGATTTAGTACACCGTGTACACGTGAACAACTTGATGACCAGTGGTGGAAGAGGCTTGCTTAACTAAAGGAATATAAATTTAAACAATAAATCAGTTATGTTTTGCACAAACTATAATTATACTATTAAACTTACTATGAAAATTTAAATTTCTGATAATATTTTTTAATAAATTAATTATTGGCGCGCCATTTATAAAGATATAAAAAATTATTCTTGATAGGCAACACTGCAGTGGCGGGAATTTTATTTTTTCTCCCTCCATCTAACCATAAGCTATATCCACACGATGCAACACAAACATAATAATCATAAATAATCTATTATTTTGTCAGCAATTTAATATACTTTTAATGTAATTCAAATTATGAAATATATAAAAAATTGCCAATCATATTTATTTAATAATCTGAAAATTTTGAAATTACTACTGCATGTACAGTGTGAGTACGACTTGACATCTTCTGGGCAGGAGTTGATAAAAGTTAAGAGAATAGTGCCGCGCGAGTTGCCTGGAGGCAAGTGCATTAATTTGTCAAATAATTAATACCGGTAATTGATTATTAGCCAGCATTAGCAAATTATATTACCATATAAAATTATTAAGATGTAAAACGGTTTTGTAGACATCATTTTCTCCAAGCTTTAACTTCGGTAAAAACTTTCGTAATCTGTGGGATAGAAAAAAGTTCGGTACAGTGCAACGAAATCTACAATGTCATGTAAAGGTACGGTACATAATAATAATATTAAAATAAAAAATTGTGCGTGAAATGAAATATCATGTGTGAAGTGCATACTTAATTCCTTCGTAAATTCGGTTAAAACGCAAAAAAATTTAAATCTATTAAATTCTGTGAAAGTGACATTCACCTGCAAACACAACGTTCTATTCGCAAAATGAAAAAATTAATGGCGTGCCAAATGAATGGACGACAAAAGACAACAACTACAGTATGTAAGTTCATACAAAATAATTTTATTAAAAAATGAATATCTCTCATTTTTGAAATATGTTGTGCGAGTAAACTGTATAACGATTGTAATACGGGATAGGAAAGCTTTTGGTTGAATCGTCAAAACGAGCAAGAAAAAAAAATCTTTTGTAAAAATACAGTATTTTGATTTTTACCCGATGTTTGAATTTGGTCCATTTCTATAGAGAAAATGTCTAAGGCAGTGTGTTAGTAACAGGGAGACAATATTATTTTTTTTCTCTCCGAATAATACCGCAGAGTACGGTAATTATTCATCTACAGCCGATTCGATATCGTATAACGCCGTTTCAATCTTGAGACGTACTAATCCTCGGTCTTTGGCTTTTAATTTGCGCAATCTCGGACCCAAACTCCTCACGTAATAATCCACTTCGTCCATGGAAGAAGGATCACCTGATTGATTCGCCCCGTTAATTCCGTGAGGGTTGGGCGGATAAATGTCTACGATCCTCTGCAACAAACAATTACTGAGTTGGTAAGTCCATTCGGCCATTGTGTCTTCAACCCGCGCTCGTTTCCTATTACTACACGATTGAGAATTATTGTGTTGATGCTGAAATTGATTGGTACTAGTAGCGTTGGGCGCGTTCGAATCGTCTTCGTCGTCGTCTTCGATACTCACTTCGCAATGAACGGCTGAAGAGATTTCGACCGCCGACGTCCCGGCCACCGATCCGTCGACGGGATTCGCCAGGTCGGACTCGTTTTGGTCGACGGAGCACATGGAAGATCGGGATGTTTCACCATTGTTATTGTTATTGCGATGATTTCGAAGATGATGATGATTTTTTGAGCTGTTATTATTGTTATGACGATAATTATTGGGGAATGGAGACCGATCATCGGCAAATCTAAAACAAATAAAAAATATTAATAAATAATTCCTTTCAACAAGCGAAGCAGATGAAATGAGCGCTTTAAAATTATTATTCAAAATTATATTCTGAAACAAGTTCGGAACAATTTGTAAGACGGGTTACAGGTGGCTATTTTGCGTCTGTAACTTTTCTTTTAAAAAATTTAATATAAATTGATAGCGATACATTTCACTGTTACATTTTTAATAATGTTTTTCTACTTACGAATTCATACTTCCCGCTGGTTCGTAAGAATCGTTCACGGTACCGTTTCCTTCGTATCCATCCCCATTCATGAGTCTAAAATGAAAAAAAGTTTTAGTCAAGTTTAAACAATAACAATAACGCTTAAAAACGAACAAAATATTAATTAGAAATTTTTTTTAAAAATCTCTTACAATAATGGTAAATCGTGAGCTCTTTCCAGCATTTTGCCTATGATAACGAACAACCACCACTTCGGCGGTGGTACTTCGTCCTCGCTGTTTTTTCGGAGATCTTCGAATTTCTTTTTTTCTCGTGTAAATCTGTCTCGTAAACTTTTCCACTTTAGTTGAGCAACTTGTCCTAAAAGTTGAATTACCGTAAGTTTTATATAAAAAAAAAATCAACTCGGAAAAAAAGCGACAAAAAATAACAATGGTGGTCTAGTGACGCACGTTTTAGGTTTAGGTTAGGCCCGGAAAACGTCCGACAGCTAACCTCACCGTAAATATCGTTTTTGGTTGTTCCTGCCTTGTGCTGATAAATACCTGTCATATTGAAGCCTGCTCCTATCTCCGTCCATCGGGCCTCTTTTAATACCATGTCCTTGTAGTTGGCGTCGTTTATATCGTAGAGAAACGGACACTCGTTGACTTTTTGTAAAAACGAGAGATGATCGAATCGACTCTTACGAGAAGCCACCGTGCGAGTCGCCATCGCGCTTTTCTTGCACCCAACAATTAGTATACTTTTTTTTTTGTTCAACAAAGTTTTTCGGGATAATCGCGATAGGGGGGTACGAGTAGAAGACGTCTTGCGCTCGCTAGCATTTTTCAACGCAGCGAGAACGATGAGTCGTAAGGTGGCGTCACCATCGATCAACGCGCCAAACGTTTCATAACCTCGCATAGAGGCGACACTGTCGCTCGTATTACGTTTAAAAATAACGTGGGTCGTGAAGGGGAACAGGTTGATGACTCACAGAATCACTTGGGGGGAATTTTAACTAACGCGCTAATTCAATTTTAGGAGATCGTTATTTTTATTTTTTTTAATACCGGTATTATTTTGTTAATTTTAAAGTTTCATTATTATTATTGCCGTCGTTATTTTATTTTTTTTAGATATAGAAAAAAGTTGGGAGATGGAAATACGACATTTTGACAATTATTATTATTGAGATTTGGAGGGAAATTTGAAAATGATTATTATAATTAACCCATAAAATCCAGCAAAAGGAGGCTGAGGAGAAGGGTGTTTCCACGGGTTCGAGCCTGGGAGACTACTTTCTCTTCTGGGGTGATATTCTGTCCTTTCAAGGTTCTC
>JAQGAY010001665.1:0-13277 GCA_034698085.1 Polydesmus angustus
AATAAATTTGAAACATTAATTTTTTTTTATCAGTTTGGTAACGACTACAAAAGTTTAAATTCATTAAAAAAATTTATAAGGAACCCACTAATAATTATTGAATTGGTTGTACAACAATCAACAATCACATTTGAGCCAAACTTGGAAAGCGTTGAAAAAGAGTTAATTGATTGCGTTAAAGAAGTAGTTAAACACAATGACAAACTTCCAAAAGTATGAACAAATAAACATGAAATAAAAATTAAAGTTTATCAAAAAATAAACTAAAATACTGTACCGGTATATAATTTTTTATAGGTGGAACTAGTAATGTTTCCCGAAATGAAACATTTACCTTTATATTTATTATCGATAAAAGAAACCGATGAACTATTCCAAAATGCTATCACTGCAATTGTTGCAGTTTTCAAAAAAAATTTAATTGGAATTGAAAAGTATTTAAATTGCCAAATACATTTAAATGACAAATTATTAATAATTTTTTTTTTGTAGATATATTCACATTTATGATAAATTTTTACTATTAATTGATCCTCATTTAGAATTGGAATATGAAAATTATATTAAAATGGAGATTGGAACTAAAAAGTTTCGTGAGGTAAATAATTAATAATTATTAATCATAAAACTGGTTCAAACCCCTATTTTAATGAAAAATAAATACGTATGCCCAATCAATATTTAAATACATTTATTTGATTTTTTAATTTAGAAACTGAAGCTTTTAACTCAATTATATGATGAAATTATTTTACTTCCTCAACAAGTAGCTTTTAATTTATTTTTATTGGATAATTCCCGTTTACACGAGCAGTTGTGCCAAAAAATAAATTTAATTAAAAAAATAGTTGTTGGTCATTATGTTGATAAAAACTATGAAATCAATCGCAGGTATGTTTATTACATTCGTTGATTTAGTAGCAACTTAAAACTATTTTTAAATTTTAGACTTTGCAGTTTATTTGAAGAAATGTGTTCCAGAGCCGGTGAAACACCCACAAAAACGGCTCAATTGGTCGAACTATCTGATTATTTAAGAAAGGTTTTTAATATTTAATAAATTGAAATTGAAAACATTTAAGACTTATTACATTTTTTAGCAAAAAGATTGCATTATATACGAATTGAAAGAAGATGTTGAAAATGTTGCCAGGAATTTATTTTTCTTTGTTGATTATACAATTTTATCAGGTATATGATTTTATTTGTTAATTATCTATTGCCACAATTTATCCCATCTTTAAATTGATAGAAAGGGACATAAGTTTTAACAGTAGAGTGTTCAATTGGCCCAAAACAATATTGAATATGTTTGAAATGAGCAATGCACGTATAGCAATGCGCCAAGATCAAATTGAAATTGATTTAAGAAAAAAAATTGCTGAATTTGAAATTAAAGTTGCTGCTTGTGCGAAAGAGCTTGAAATCATTCGTAAAAGGGATCCTTCAGTAAAAATTAATTTATATTTCTAATCGCATTGATTACTTAATCTCATATTTATTATACTGTAGGTGTTGAAGATCGAAGAGATGAGAACAAGTGTTGCACTATTACAACGATTATCTATCCAATTAGATGAAGTGAAACATGAATTAAGCGTATTATTACTATTACGTATATTGTCGTTTAATTACCGGAAGTTAACGTTATTTAAAAATATTAATAGAGTATAAATGAAGAGGAACAGTTACTTGGAGATGATCCCTCAAAATTCCCAACTGTGCTTGCAATGATTTCTATAAAAGAACCTTATGATCGGTTATGGAACACTGCTTTAACTTTTACGGAAAAACATGAATACTGGTATAATGGACCATTTGGACAATTGGACGCAGATGCAATTGCTGAAGAAGTGGAAGTCATGTGGCGCACAATGTATAAGTTAACTAAGACATTTGCAGATTTTCCAGGACCTAAACGTGTTGCTGAAAATGTTAAAGCAAGAATTGAAAAATTTAAAAACATGATGCCCGTTCTCCAAATGATTTGCAATGCAGGAATGCGAGAGAGACATTGGCAAATGGTTGGAGAAATTGTAGGACAAGACGTTGCTCTGGATGATCAATCATCACTTGCCAAAATGATTGAAATTGGTCTTCCGCAATTTGCGAATCAAATGGAAGAAATTTCAATTGTTGCATCTAAAGAGCATTCATTGGAGCGTTCCTTAGCAAAAATGAAATCGGAATGGAGCGATATTTGTTTTGATTTAACTCCATACAGAGAAACGGTATACTGTAATTGTTTTTCATACCAAAAATAAAAAAAAAATGTAGGCCTAATTTTAAAATAATTTTTTATTTAAAGGGTGTCGCAATTTTAGTTTCGGTAGATGACGTACAATTAATGCTAGACGATCATATCTTGAGAGTGCAAACAATGCGTGGTTCCCCCTTTATCAAATCCTTAGAAACTCAAGTGAAACTTTGGGAAGATAATTTAATTTTAATTCAGGATATTTTAGATGCTTGGTTAAAAGTAAGGTTCAATTTTTACATTTTATTTAACATGAATGGAAATATAGTAAATTATTTTTCAGTGTCAAGCGACTTGGTTGTATCTCGAACCAATCTTCGGATCAGACGATATTGTTAAGCAAATGCCTGTTGAAAGTCGAAAGTTCCAACGCGTTGATCAAGCTTGGCGAGAAATTATGGGAAGTGTAACTGTGGACACTCATGCATTGATTGCTACATCTATTCCGTACATGATTCAGTCGCTGGAAGAAAATAACAGACTTTTAGAAGAAATTCAAAAAGGCCTTAACGATTATTTGGACAGAAAACGATTGTTTTTCCCAAGGTAGTTTAAATTGTTTTATGATAATAACTGTCACATTTTGCGTTTAAATTGGCCACAATAGCTTGTTTTATTGCTAAGTAGAATAATATTACAATATTCCATAATATTAATTATTTTTATTGTAATAGATTTTTCTTTCTATCAAATGATGAATTACTGGAGATTTTGTCAGAAACTAAAGATCCTTCGCGTGTTCAGCCACATCTAAAAAAATGCTTCGAAGGCATTAGACAATTGGAGTTTGATGAGAACGATGTCATTCGAGCAATGATATCTTCCGATGGAGAAAGAATACCATTCAGCAGAAAAATTTATCCTTTGGCCAGCAAAGGATTGGTTGAAAAATGGCTTGCGGAAGTTGAAGATGTGATGGTGTCGAGTATGAAAGACAATATTAAAAAAGCATTACATGTCAGCGATTCGTCACTGTTGTCTGATTGGGTTTTGCAATGGCCAGGTCAAAGTGTGTTATGCACAAGGTGTATCAAGTGGACTGCAGAAGTAACCAAAGCTTTAATTCAACATAATTCAATCAGTGCAAATCATCAGTCGATGAGTGAATGGTACAATAAATATTTAGCCCGTAGCGCGTTGGACTTGGAAACGATCGTAAATATGGTTAGAGGAAATTTGAACCCTAGAGCAAGAATTGCGATTTGTTCTTTGATAGTTATCGAGGTTCATGCAAGAGATGTGATTTCAAAGCTCGCTGCAGAAAACGTTGAAGATGCATTTGACTTTGCATGGATCAGTCAGTTGCGATATTATTGGGAAGAAACAAAAAAAGCTGAAATTACTTCATCGACAATTAGTGTTAAAATGATTACAACGGAAGTTGCATATGGATTTGAATATTTGGGTAACACTAGCCGTTTAGTTATTACTCCCTTGACAGATAGATGTTATCGAACACTAATGGGTGCTTTTAAATTAAATCTTGGAGCTGCTCCAGAGGGACCGGCTGGCACTGGTAAAACTGAAACTGTGAAGGATTTAGCTAAAGCAGTAGCCAAACAGTGTGTTGTTTTCAATTGTTCTGAAGGTTTGGATTATCAAGCAATGGGAAAATTTTTTAAAGGCTTAGCGCAAGCTGGAGCGTGGGCATGTTTTGACGAGTTCAACCGAATTAATCTGGAAGTTTTATCAGTCATTTCTCAGCAAATTCGATGCATACAAACCGCAAAAGCCAATGACATGAATAAGTTTATTTTTGAAGGAACTGAATTAACTTTAAATCCTTCATGTGCCATGTTTATTACAATGAATCCTGGATATTCCGGAAGACTGGATTTACCTGACAATTTGAAAGTTCTGTTTCGATCAGTTGCAATGATGGTTCCTGATTACGCCTTGATTGGCGAAATATCATTGTATTCTTATGGGTTTGTAAATGCCAGAGAATTGTCAAGGAAAATTATACATACGTATCGATTGTGCGCGGAACAATTGTCTCAACAGCCTCATTACGATTATGGGATGAGAGCAATAAAAGCAGTTCTTATTGCTGCAAGTCATCTTAAATTACAACACCCAGAAGAGAAAGAATCGGTTTTGGTATTAAAATCGTTGAAAACTATTAATGCGCCTAAATTTACGGTTGAGGACTTGCCCTTATTCAACGACATTTTAACTGACCTTTTCCCCGAAATTAAACTCCTTTCTTCGGATAATCAAAATATTCAGCAAACTATTCTTCAAGTTATGAAAGAGCATACACTACAGCCAATTCCTGAATATGTGGAAAAGATCATTCAGGTTTACGAAACGATGTTGGTTCGTCATGGGCTAATGATAATTGGGGGGCCACTTTCTGGTAAAACAACCGCCTATCGAATTTTAGCAGAAGCCCTTAACCGTTATCACCAGCAAGACGACCCAGACTATAAAGTTGTATATAAAGTAAAATTATTTTACGCCTTTAATTTTCTTACATAATAATTTATTTTTTTCAAATTTATTATCAAAGGTTATTAATCCTAAATCCGCATCTGTAGGTCAACTGTATGGCTATTTCGATCCAATAAATCGCGAATTTTCAGATGGTATATTGGCAAGTACTTTTCGGGAATTTGCAATTGCTTCTGGCCATAATCGTCGTTGGATTATTTTTGATGGACCAGTTGATACCGGATGGGTGGAGCATATGAATACAGTTTTGGACGATAATAAAAAACTGTGTTTGATGAATAGCGAGATTATACAAATGAATGAGAACATGTCATTGATATTTGAATCTGCTAATTTAGAAGCCACCTCTCCAGCAACTGTGTCTCGTTGCGGAATGATCTATTTGGAGCCTAGCAGTTTAGGGTGGAAAGCTCTGAAGGAATCCTACATGGATTCACTCTCCAACGACATTGAAAGAGTTCAAAAAAAGATGACTTCAGATATGTTTGACTGGCTTTTTCCGCCAGTGCTTGAATATGTTCAAAAACTAAGCTTAAAATTTATAAATACCAATGACATGCACTTGGTTACAAATACTATTAGACTTTACGATGGACTTTTAACTGAAATACGTCAATCTGGAAAGGATGGTCGACCAGTAATACAAAATCAACAAGTATGCCATAAAATTAATACTTTTGTTTATAATAAAAAAAAATTACATAAATTTTAAATTTAATTTAGATAACTAATTGGTTGCAAGCATTATTTCTATTTGCATTGGTATGGGGTGTCGCTGGTACAGTAACGAATGCTAGCCGGATAAAGTTTGATGAATTTTTCAGAAATTTAATTTATGGCCTGAACGAAAAATGTATTAGACCAACTACATTTCGGTTATCTAGAGTAAGTTGCCTTAGATTCAAGAATACGAGGAATTAAAAATTTCTAAAAGTTTTATATTGCGTTATTTAGCTGCAAATGTTTCCAGAAAAAAAGACAGTTTTTGATTATATTTTTGAATGCCGAGGAAATGGACAATGGGTTTCTTGGTTAGATGCAGCTGATAAAAATCAGCCAAAATTGTTTTCTCATTTGGCAAGTTTTTTTGTTTAAATGCACATTAAATGCAATAACGCTGTTTTTTTTTACAGAGAACCGAATCAATTGTTCCGACGGACGAAGTTGCTCGTCAGATATATTTCTTAAATTATTGTATTTCACATGAGATTCCATTATTGGTTGTCGGTCCAACAGGAACCGGGAAAACTATCGTTACAAATGCTTATTTATCATACTTATCAAAAGAACGATTTGTAACAAACAACGTAAATTTTTCATTCAGAACAACAGTTAAGCAAGCTCAAGAAATGATAATGTCACGTTTGGACAGGTATATTTTTTCCACTTTTATTTTAAAAATTACTAAATTTTAAAAATCTGTTGCAATTGTTAAAGGCGAAGAAAAGGTGTTTTTGGACCACCTTTAAATCGTCAATGTATTGTTTTTATTGACGACATTAATATTTCATCAAAGGACAATTGGGGATCGCAACCTTCCATTGAATTGTTGCGACAATGGGTAGATAATGGTCATTGGTATGATCAAAAAGATAATTCAAAATTAGAGCTAGTAGAAACTGTGAGTTTTTTATTTGTTAAAATTTTATTAATAACAAAAAAAATTTAAATAACGATGTAGCGTTTAGTATCAGCCATGAATTCATCTCATTATAATGAGATTGATCCAAGATTTTTGCGTCATTTTCATCTGTTATCAGTTGATACCTTTGATGACTTATTGCTAAGTAAAATATTTGGATCAATAGTGGAATGGCACTTTGGACGTGGTTACGATGCTAATATTTTCCAATTATCAAGGGTAAAAAATGATTTTTTTAAAAATACAATATTTTAATAATTATTTATCTATTTATAGATAGTTGTGCAAGCAACCATATCACTCTATAAAAATGTTCTTATTGAGTTTCTCCCAAAGCCCGAAAAGTCGCATTATGTGTACAATGTAAGAGATCTAAGTCGAGTAATTCATGGAATCTTACAAGTTCCTGCCAGTCATATGAGAAGCAATGACAAATTTATAAGGCTATGGATTCACGAAATTTATCGAGTTTTCCACGATCGCTTAAGTGATGAAAATGATAGGTAAATAAAGGCTTGATGTCTCATCTTGATTGAATTGGCTTATTTTCTTATGACATTTATTTTTAAGGAATTTATTTTTTGACCTGGTAAAATCCATCAGTCAAAAGGAATTTAGAATAAATTTGGAAGTCATCTTCAACCATTTACTCGATCCTCAAGATTCACGGCCACAGGTGTTTCCGGCTCATATTCAGCAGCTTTTTTTTGGAGATTATACAGATACTGAATCAGATCAACCAATATATGACGAAATCATGGACCCAAAGCAGGTTGTTGAAACAATGAAAGAATATTTGAAAGATCATGATATGGTAACGAGAACACCAATGAACTTATTATTATTTCATCACACTGTGGACCATGTTTCACGTCTTCATCGAGTTCTAACTCAAGATAAAAATGGTCACGCTTTGTTAATTGGAATTTCGGGCAGTGGAAGACGAAGCGTAGCCCGTTTAGCTGCGTTTATGGCTGGCATGGAAGTTCTTCAAGTAGAAATGTCACGAAATTATGGGATATACGAATGGCGAGAAGATATTAAAGCTATTATTCATCGAACTGGAACAGAAGGCAAATCCTTTGTATTTTTATTTGCAGAAGATCAAATGAGAGACGACGCTTTTTTAGAAGACTTGAATGTTTTATTGATAAGTGGAGATATTACAAATTTATACACAGCTGAAGAAAGATCAGAAATACTTGAAAAAATACAAGCTGGAGACACGGTTATTTTAATCAAATAATGTAATAAATGGTTATCTTTAACTTTCTTTTTTAAAAAAAATTAGAGCGAAAGGGTAGACAATTCACCAACGGCATTATATGGAGTTTTTCTTGAGCGAGTCCGTCAAAATTTGCATATCGTAATTACCATTAGTCCGGTTGGAAATTCTTTTCGAAACAGACTGCGTAATTTCATTGCCCTAACGAGTTGTTGCACTATTGATTGGTTTTCGGTAAGTTAACTTTAGTTTGTTAAAAAGATTTAATTAATTAAATATTGCAACTGTTTAAGACTTGGCCCAAAGATGCTCTGAAGATGGTTGCTGAGAATTATTTCTCTGAAATGAATTTTGACGAAGAAATTAAAGAAAAGTGTGTAACACTTTCTTGTTATTTTCACCAAAGCGTTGTTGACTTATCTCAAAGGTAATTATTTCTTATTTATGAATTTTGTTAAGCTTCTACATAGTATATTATTGCAGATATTTTATTGAATTTGGTCGATGGAATTATGTTACTCCTACCGCTTATCTTGAATTGTTAAAAACATTTAAACAACTAATTGTTTCTAAACGAACGGAAATAACTGAACTACGGAATCGTTACGTAACCGGATTGGACAAGTTAGATTTTGCAGCTTCTCAAGTAACTCTAATGCAAGCCCAACTAATTGAAGAACAACCAAAGTTAATTAAAACTACAGAAGAAACTGAACAACTAATGATTAAAATTGAAAAAGATACGATTGAAGTTGAAGCTAAAAAGGAAGTTGTTGCTGCAGATGAAGCCTTAGCCAACAATGCCGCCGCTGAAGCGCAAGCCATTAAAGATGAATGCGAAAATGATTTAGCAGAGGCTACACCAGCTCTAGAAAGTGCTATTTCGGCTTTAAACACACTCAAACCTCAAGATGTTACTGTGATAAAATCTATGAAAGTTAGTTAATTAACTCGTACATTTTTACAAAACAACTTTAAAATCAATTTGTAAAAAAATATTAGAATCCACCATCTGGGGTTAAATTGGTAATGGAAGCTATTTGCATTATGAAGGGAATAAAACCTGAACGGAAACCAGAACCTGGAGGAACTGGGAAAATGATGGAAGACTATTGGGGCCCATCTTTAAAACTAGTTAGCGATTTAAAATTTTTAGAGCATTTAAAGGCTTATAATAAAGACGATGTCCCACCTGCCATCATGAAAGTCATTAGGCAAAGGTATAGCCAGCCTATCATTATAAACCAGATGTTGAAAGTATTCTAAAACTTAATTAATTTTCTTAATATTGCCTTCAGGTATATATCTAACCCAGAATTTGATCCTTACGTTATTCGTCAAGTATCTGCAGCTTGTGAAGGACTTTGTCAATGGATATGTGCAGTGGAAGTTTATGACAGAGTAGCAAAAATTGTGGCTCCAAAAAGAGAAAAATTAGGTAACGCTACCTCCGACTTAGGAAAACAAATGGAAAAATTAAATGAAAAACGAAATCAGTTACAAGAGGTAAATTAACATTATTTCCATAACTTTAAACTGGGATTTTAATTTATTTTGAATTGAAGGTGACGGACAAACTACAAATTCTTAACGACGAATTTATTAAGAAAACAAAAGAAAAAAAAGATCTAGAAGATCGAATTGATCTTTGTCGAAAAAAATTAGAGCGCGCTGCTAAATTAATCGGAGGATTAGGTGGCGAAAAGCAACGTTGGGGTGAAACATCTTTAAATCTGGCCAGTCGTTTGGAAAACGTTGTTGGGGATATAATAATTGCATCAGGAACTATTGCATACCTTGGAGCCTTCACCGCAAATTTAAGACAAGAATGCATTGATAATTGGTTAAAAGTTGGAAGAGAGCTCGGCTTAACATTTTCTGCAACATATTCATTGGTTGCAACCCTTGGAAATCCTTTACACATTAGAGATTGGCACATTGCCGGATTACCGATTGATCAATTATCGACGGATAATGCCATTATCGTGTCTCAATTTAGAAAATTTCCTCTCATGATTGATCCTCAAGGTTGTAAAAAGTTACTTATTTAAAATTATTACGATTTTTCAATTGTTTTTAAACACAAAATTATTATAGGTCAAGCAAATAAATGGATTAAAACCCTCGAAAACAATAATAAATTGGAGATTCTAAAATTATCGGACACAAACTATTTGAGAACTCTCGGTCATTGTGTGCAATTAGGAAATCCTGTTTTAATTGAGGATATTGGATATGATATAGATCCACTTTTGCAGTCATTATTGTTAAAACAAACTTTTAAAAAAGGAGCTGTGGAATGTATTCAATTATCCGACAATATTGTAGAATATCACCAAGATTTCCGATTGTATTTTACAACTCGATTGCCTAATCCACATTATCAACCTCACGTCACAGTTATGGTAAATATTATTCTAATTTTAAACATAATTTGAAGTCTAAATAAGTATTTTGCAGTTGACAGTATTAAATTTTACTATTACACCATTTGGTCTTGAGGATCAATTACTTGGTTTACTTGTGGCAAAAGAAAAACCTGAACTTGAATTAGAAAAAAATCAATTGATTATTGAAAATGCAAATAACCAAAAGCAGTTGAAAGAAATTGAAGATAGAATTTTAGAAGTTTTATCTACTTCCCAAGTAACGATGAGATTTATCACCAATTTATAATAAGTATTCCAATTAATAATCTATAGGGGGATATACTAGAAGATGAAACAACTATAGACATATTATCGTCTTCTAAGTCGTTAGCCGTTGAAATTAAAGCCAAACAGGAAATAGGTGTTACAACGGAAAAAGCCATTGACGAAATAAGAAATCTTTACAGAACAGTAGCATCAAATGCATCCACACTGTTTTTTTGCATTTCTGAATTAGCTTTTGTAGACCCTATGTATCAATATTCACTGAACTGGTTTATTAATTTATACATTCAAGTAATAATTATTTATACCCACTTAAAATTTTCATCATTTTGTAATTTTCTTTATTTATTTAAAGTCAATTACTTCAAGCAAGAAAACTGTTGACACTGCACAACGAATCTCGTGCTTAATTGAACATTTTACGGTCAGCATTTATCGTAATGTGTGCCGTTCGTTATTTGAAAAAGATCGGCTTGTGTTTTCTTGTATTTTATGCATTGGGATTCTAAAATCTCAGTAATCAATCAATCATTTTATATAAAAAAAATTTAAATTAAATATTAACATATTTAGAGGCGAACTAAATGAATCCCTCTGGAATTATATTCTAAACCAAGGTGTAATATTCCAAGAAAGTTCATGGCAAAATCCAGCACCTAAATGGCTATCAGAGTCAAGTTGGGAAGAAATTGTACGGTTGACAACCTTAACCGAGTTTAAAAACCTAACAAAACGCAAGTAGATTATTAACTCTGATAAACAGAATTAATAATATTTTTATTTAAATAGATTTTATTGACCACCCAGAAGTTTGGAGACCGATGTACGAATCTCCATCACCACATTCGAGTACTTTACCACCATCTTGGTCACATCTAAAAGGATTGGAAAAAGTTGCTTTGATAAAATGTTTAAGACCTGATAAATTAGTAGAGACAGTTAAGGTAAAAGAAAGAATTGTATATGCCGTAAACTCAAATTAAAGTTACTAATTGTGCAACTTTTAGGGCTTTATAAAAAATACTTTAGGATCAGTTTATATGGAATCCCTCACATTTGATATATCCGAATCATATGCTGATTCTAACAGTTGTACTCCTTTAATATTTATTCTCTCACCCGGTGCAGATCCTACAATTGATTTATTGAAGTTTGGTCAAGAGCGTGGTCAACCAGTTGAAAAAATTCACATGCTTTCTTTAGGGCAAGGTCAAGGACCTGTTGCAAGTCATTTGATTGAAAAATCGTTAGAAGATGGCTCTTGGGTGGTACTTCAAAACTGTCATCTTGTACCAAGTTGGTTTTCAACTTTAGAAAAAATTTGCGAAACAATTATCATACCGGAAGTAGCCCACGAAGATTTTCGTTTGTGGCTAACATGTTATCCTTGCCATAATTTTCCAATATCCATATTACAAAACGGTAATGATTATACTATTATTTTCTGCTTCCATTTTTAATTAAACCAACCTTACAGGAATTAAAATGACTACAGAATTATCTTATGATTTAAAAGCAAATTTGCTTCGTGCATATCAAAGCAGCCCAATTTCAGACCATCGCTTCTTGGATGATGGTTGTCCTCGACACATACGAGACTGGCAACGCCTTTTATACGGACTTTGCTTTTTCCATGGTGTTGTAAGGGAGAGAAGAAATTTTGGCCCTTTAGGATGGAACATACCATACGAATTTAGTAACGCGGACTTGCGAATTAGTATTTCTCAATTACAAGTAAAATTACCATAACTTAATAATCATTGATAAAAATTTAATTACAGATGTTGCAATTAAATAGATGTTTCTTTCCGAATCTCGCGATGGAGTTCCGGTTAAAGCTTTGACCTATCTAACAGGGGAAATAAATTATGGTGGTCGTATTACTGACGATTGGGACCAGCGACTGTTGATGTCTCTCTTGTCTAATGTGTATAATTCTGATGTCGCCAATCTTCAGCAATACCCGTACACATTTTTCAATTAATTTAATAAATACACTATTTAGAAAAATGTATGAATAGAATCATCAACGATAAAGACTATTGGATTCCTTCTTCGATTTCCGATTACGAAGGATATTTACAATTCATTCATAGTTTGCCTCCAGTTGCTTCACCATCCGTTTTTGGACTTCACGATAATGCCGTTATGGCTAAAGACAAACAAGAAGCCAGTCAGGTACGGTATTAAAATAATTAGTCTTAATATTCAACTTTAAAAGATTATTTTCTCCATAGTTTTTAACTGGACTGGCATCAACTAAGCCTCGAATTATGAATACAAGCCAGCAACTACCAGAAGCCTCTATTATTGGATTGGTTTCAGAATTATTAAATAGAATCCCATCCACATTTGATAATGAAAGTTTAGTGAGCAACCATCCAATGTCACATGGACAATGTCTTAATATTGTTTTGCATCAAGAAATCAAACGTTTTACACGGTTATTGCAACAAATAAGGTCGTCTTTAACCAATATTTTGTTAGCTTCTAGTGGCCATACAATTCTTACTCCTGAGCTAGAGAAAATGTCAGAGTCAATATTATTGGGGAATGTACCGCTGCAATGGTTAAATATATCCTACACATCGGGAAAATCTCTTGCTGGATATATTCACGATCTAATATTGAGGTGAGAATAATATTCTCATTGCTTAAATAATCGTTCCTCAATTAAAAATATACTGTGTCGTGATTTCTAGATATAAATTTTTCGAAGATTGGATTAAAATAGGTGAACCAACAGTATTTTGGATTTCGGGATTTTTTTTTGCGCAAGCTTTTTTAACTGGTACTTTGCCAAAGTTGCAACCCTTAAATATTTATAAACATATTAATTATCAATAATTTTAATTAAATTCCCAATAGGTGTGCTGCAACAACATGCACGGAGATATTCTGTTTCAATAGAGAGTTTAGTATTTGATTGTGAATTCGTTGAACCTCCAACCTCGTCGCCCCCTGATGGAGTTTACATAAAGGTATTACAATAATTACCAAGCGATTATACAATAACAAACCCTTGAGTCTGCACTGTATAGTAAC
>JAQGAY010001666.1:0-13274 GCA_034698085.1 Polydesmus angustus
TTTTTTTTCTTAATTTCGAAATAATTACGGTAAAGTGGTTTTTCGAGTAGATGAAAGACGAGAGATTAAAAAGATATAATATTTTTTTCCTCGATGCAGACGTGACGTAAATAGATTTGGGTCTAGTTCTTTGCAAAACGCGTGTGAAAAGCCCGCATTTAGCATGAGTGATCTAATCAGTTGTTAAAGTGAACACATTTCATGATTGCAGAGCAAATAGTAACGATGATTCGCGATTTGGACGAAACTTATACAACCGAAGCGTATATATCACGACACAAAAGCGGGCTCATGACCTAGATCAACTTTTTTTTTTCTTCAAGTATTTGTTTAAATTTTTTTTTTTTTAGAATTTTGAAGAAAAGTCAGTGGCCTTTCCTATATTAAACTTAGCTTCACCCTACTAATTTTTTTTTTAAAAACTGGATGGTGACTTATGGCGTTAGCGCACACGTACAAAATCAGTTTTCAAGGGAGAAAACTGATTTGAGATTCTCGAATCTGGAGCATTTAATTGAAGGAGAAGTTAGTAAAATAATGTTGGAAACGAAAAAGGTTAAAACGAAGGATTTGACCTAGTAATGATGTATCTCTCGCTCGGCACAGGTGCAATATACAAATATCCTACGAAATTAGGACAACCACCTTCTCTCAACACCGCCAAAAGTAGAGCACTTCATTTTACTTCATTTGTTTTTTTTTTTATTTTCCTCCTCTCATTTTTTCCACGTACATTTTTGTGCTCGGAAAGCGTCAACCCATCGTCGGTGTCGTCATTCATCATCGACGACGATTACAATCACATTATTATTAGCTATTTTAGAAAGAAAAAAAAAAAGGACTCTTGTTAGCATAAACATCGTTATTGTATAATAGATAAATGCTTTTGACGTGTCATCGTTTGATTGTCATCAACGAGACACACCTATATTTATTTTTTTTGAGAGCATTTTATATTAATGCAAACTCAAGGTATAAGAACGCTACTTGTAGCAAAAACACTCAAAAGTTTCATTTAAAAAAAAAAATACAGTATTTAAAAATTAGATACTGTATACGGTATTTTGAAATACTGTATAGAGCTAATAATTCCGCTTTTTGAAATTGAAATTGCAGATAAAAAACGAATACCGGTACCGGTATTATTCTGGTATTGAAATTTCAATTCAAAATTATTTTTGGAACGCTATATTAAAATTTTTAGCTTTTGCGATACCGATACATGTGTATAGTTTTTCTAAGGAAAATATGGGCAGTACAGAAAAGTTACAAATCTCAGAATCTCTCGGATTATTTTCAAAAAAGATACAGTACTAGTACCGGGAAATAAATATATATATTTTTTTTAAATTAATTTTTAATAGAAACGGCAATATTAATCATTTATTTACGAGATTTCATCGTAAATATATTTTTGAATTTTTCTATGGTGTAGAATTGACTTTTCTCCATAAGATTCGCTATTGTGAGATTTGTGAGCATAAATTTTATAGAAATTGAAACGCAAAATACTTTTATGTTCAATTGATAGCAGCTGAATACGAGTTGAAGAGTGTAACGCTCTGTTTAGCACTTAGGCTAATAGATTATTTTTTTTATTTTTATTGTTGTGAGATTTTATTTTCTATATGAATTGCGAAAAGTAATTAAATTAGCGGGTTAAGGTGTTCGAAAATTTGGCAGAGAAGAATAATTTTCATTATTACTTTTACTTGTATAAAAACGTTTTAACATACAGTTCGGTACCGTTGAAGCGTTTATTTTTTCTTCTAAACGCGTTTATCGCCCACGTTCATTCAGCGTATGACTCGTAACTCATCTTCGTTCGCCCCAATTTATGTCAATGGTGCGCAACTTTTGCTGTGTTTGCTAGCGAATTGCTTTAGGATAACTAAATACAAGAATTTGCACATGTTTACCAAATACTAATTCAAACGAGAGTTTTGTTGATTCTGCATCTTTAGTGTTTTCACGTGTGATTGAATTTATACAATCTTTTTGAGGTAAAAAAAAAAACAGAATTTTTCAAATAATAGTAAGAAGAATTTAAAATTTTAAACATCAAATTGAGCTAGGATAATTTTAGAAGTTAATAAAGATATTCTTACAAAATATAAAATAAAATGGAGATGGTTTCCAAATCGGATTCGTATCTAATTAGAAACGGTGTTCTTGAAACATTGAAGAACTTGGTTGTTCAGGTATCAAGGTTTTTCTTCTGAATTAAAGTCAAGGGAATAGAAATTTTGACTACTTCGCTCTTATGTCACTTACGTAACATCACTCGTTCCCTCACTACCTACACTCTCTATCCCATTCCAATTTTTTTTTGCAAAAGTTGCTTAATTGAGGCGACAATTTATTCTTGCAGCAAGAAACAATTTTTCGTCATATTTATTTATTTTTTACAATTGTTTTTTTTTTCTTTCTTTCTTTCTTCTTTCTATGTATCTTCTACGTTTACAATTGTGTAAGGCGCTGCGCATTAAGGTCACCTGAAAAAAATATATATATTTTTTTTCTCTGAGGAAAAAGGTCGCCGACCTTTTCTTTGTTGAAGGTAAACGAGATGTTGCGCGGGAGGGAGGTAATCCTAACGGGATTTTTTCAAATACCGTTTTAATTTGGCAGTGGGTCTGTGTTTCGCGGTCAAAACCCATTTTGACATTAGCCTAGTTTTCCGCAGTTGAGATACCTCACGTTTGAATAGGTAATGTTTTTGCTTTGTTTTTTTTTTTTTGGAATAAAAAATGCAACTACCCACCGTCCTTCGCTTCCGGCCATGGATAGCGAGGAAAGTTGTCGGAAAACCTATTATCATTTTTTTTCCATCGCTATTTTTTTTTTGTTGTAAAATCTAGGTTTTGGCGTTTAATAAACGTCTCATGATCGAGGTCAAAGCGCCTTGCGGTGGGCGACGCTCTACCTTACACCGTTGTTAAATGAAAAAATAAAAAGGTTGGAAAACAAAACAAAACAAAAAAAAAAGATAAACAAATCAATTTTGTTAATATAATGCAAATTAAAAACACGGAATAAAAGTTGTTGTTGGGGGGAAACGATAATGTCTGCTTTGAATTGCTCGAGCCAGGTCTCCTCCCACTCGCAATTTTAACATCAACGCCGAAGCTCTATTTTGGTCAATGGACGCCAAAAATACGAGCTTAGATGCTTTTATCTGATATGCGCGCTGGATAAACATGCATAGAGCTCTCGCTCGCCAGGATTTACGGCAGAATTGAGCGTAAATATTTTTCCGAGGGAGTTTGATGCGTGACCTAGATTCGCCTTGGCGTCATCTCGGAAGGGCATCGACACCGCAAGAGCGAACGCTGCAGCGCCCCATGCGGTGAAGGGTGCGTGCGGAAGCAAGTGCAGGGGCAAGCGATACCTACATGTAGAGATAGAAAAGAGAGAAGGATCGATTAAACCGATCGATGACTGCCATGTCCTCTATGGGCATTAAACGTCCAACCCTTTCGTTTTATGGTTTAGTTAGGGGGTGTCGGAGGGAATTTGAAGAGTTTTATGTGCAGAAAAGATCAGGCGCAGGGCACACTTCCGCGTTTATTCATACTGGATTATATAACCTGATAAAAAGCCCAGGCGAAGGTAGAGAGTGATGCGAAAATAGATTATAATAGTTGGGCTATTCATTAAAAAGTGTATTTGAAATTTTATCGTTTATAATTATTGTATAATTATTATATAAAATCATGCAAAGTTAATGAGTAAACTAGTGATCGTTATGAAATAGAACATCATTTAAAATTCAGGTTGTTTTTTTTTTTAAAAAGGCAAAATAGTCGATTTTAGTGTGGGAAAATATTGATAATGTTTAATTGTTAAATTCGCGTAACTGAAAAGCGTTAAGTTAAATTAAATTAAAAAAAAAACCCTATTTTGTTTTTAGTTGCTTAAAAGTTGATATTTTTTTTTAAAAAAATTGGCATTTGTTTTGCAACTGTAGTGATGCGCGTTATTTAAATTTTATTAATAACTGTAAACAAAAATGTCGAGTTGTTACCGGTCGTGATTTTATTTGTAGGCGTTGTATAAAATTGTTAGGGTATGTAATATGTTTCGTGATACAGTATTTTTAAAGTAGGCCTAGCGAATATTTTTGCTCAGAGAACTGGGGCTCCGTTATAAAACGCCCTTTTTATTTATTCAGATTGTCAAAGCTTTTGGTAGATGTCCGATATTATTTCCATAATAAACGACGACGAAATGTTTTTGATCGATAGACACGATAATGTGGACAAACTCATTATTCAATCGCAATGTGAATGGCATTTTATTTTTGAAGGAAGAAGAAAAATCCTATTAAACCAAAAATAATTGTCGTAAAACGAAAAGTCATGGGGGATGCAAAGCGTTGTTACATGTGAACGCATCACTATGTGCTCAAACAAGTGTAACAAGCAACAAAAAAAAAAAGAAATAGCAGCAAAATACAAACAATAAAAGAATTGTATTAAAACTCCACTAACTTTTTTCGCCCTCATTAGTCGAGTAAGCTAGGCGAGAGAGGTGGTGACTGAGGAACCACTGTTTAGTGGGTCAGTGTGCTACGAAGATGAGGGGAGAAGGAAAGAGATTGGATCGGGTTTTATTAATTCCCATCACCGTGGCTTTTGATATTGTTAGGTAAAGAAAAAAAACAACGTAGAGGACATTAACCCCGTCAGATACCGTTATTTATTTTTTAATTTCAGTTTTTTCTTTTCTTCCACGCTTTAAGAACACGTTTTTTTATTTTTATTTTTCTGGTAAGTGGTAATGATAGTTGAGTAGCGGTTTTTTTATTATGCTGTTGCCGGGGAGTGAAAGGGGTGATATTAAAATGCAGTTATCAACAGAAGTCGTCGTCTTCTTCATCACGCTAGAAAAATGGGTTAACAAACTTGAGTACTTTTTTCGCTTGACCCATATTTCGACCATATTGGTGTGTTGTATTTTTTTTTTTTTTGGTTACTTGTAAAAGCCTAGGAGCGTCATGCTTCGTCAGTAAAAGACGTTTTCGGTTTTAATGACAAAACGTGTAACTGACGAACGATGAAGTTGAAAAAAAAAAATACACTGTTCGTTGTGTAATTGATCTTTAAAGTGAGTTTGCATATTCAATGTGGGTGGTTGGTTGGTTTGTTGAGCTTTTTGCAGTGGGAATGTTGAGGTCGTTCAACTCACGGTCTTCAATATTATTTGTTTACGCTATCACCTACCTGCACCTTCTCTCCTACATGTATATCATCCCTCAACCTGCTGCGGGTGCTATTATTATATTCATTATTGTTTAGTATTATTATCATGATTTTTGCTATAATTTATTTATTTATATTGTTGGCATAGTTTGTATTACTAGTTGGGGTTACGAGTAGAAGTGGGGGGGTGTATGGCGGAGGGTTGGTGGTAGTGATAGGCAGGTGAACTATTAGCTATTTGCAACGCGGAAGAACATCTATTATAATGACTCGGTATTTACAAAATAAGCTTTTATTATTACCTTATGTATATTCACTAGCCATTTTTTAGGTAGCTGAACACATTTAAATTAATATTAACTAACAATGTATTTCCGACATTTAAAATAATAATAAAAAAAAAATGTTTTTTTTAAATGAGTTGTAAAATACTGTACCGTACCAAATACGATACCATTGTGGTATTGTAATAAATTACGTCAGATGTGCATTTTTAAAAAGTATTTATTAGCTGATTAATTGATTTTTAAGTAATCATGCTTTATCAAATTTTTTTGGCTATAGTGTGATGGCTAATATGCTACCTGGTAGTGTTTTATTAAAAATGCGCATTGGAATTAAAATGGCATTAAAATAGCCATAATTATTTAAAATGCTTATAATAGAGCAAATCAAAAGAGATTGCAATAATTAATAATTTAAAGTACTATGTTTTTTTTTTTAGAATTTATTGTAAGCAAGGGTTGTTGTTTTTTTCTTCTTTAACGGTAGCGTTACAGTATTACTAATAGCGACAATGTTATGCAATAATGTTGTTTGTTGGCGAAAAGTTAGTAAAAGTTTTGATGAGATGAAGATTTTTGTTAACTGGTAGATTGTGACAAGCAAGTTAATTTAAACAGCATTGTGTTATAATCTTGTTTAACAAGAATTTGAGCAAGTTTTTAAGTCAGTTTGTTGACTTTGGTACAGTACATGAAATTCTTGGAAAACAGTAAAACAGACACTTTATCGATTAAAAACTATTTTTTTAGATTTTAATTTTTCTATTTATAATTATACCGGTATTAAAAAAAAATTTTTAATCGAGTTTATATTAACTGTTTTCGTGAAAAGCTTATATTGAGGGCGTTAAGAATTTATTAAGCAATTTACTTGTTATTAAATTGAAAGTTGAATTTTTAAGGTAGACATAATTTATTTATTTTTTGCATATATTAATTTTTTGAGTTTTAAATTTAGGAATTTAACTAATTTTTTTGTTTTTTAATTTAAATTTTAAGAAAAAATGTACTTGAAAGCTAAAATTTGCGAATGCGAATTTGAAGGTGTGTGTATTCGAACAACCCTTTCGGCACAACCCAACCCTCACTCATAACCTCGCTTTTTTTTTTAGTCTAATCAGTTGTTTTCGACGCGCCACTTATTTATAAAGAAAAATAATAATTTTTTTTTAGAAAAAAAAATTTTCAGCGCACCCTTGAGTTGTTTTTTTGATTTTTGAACTTGTACAAATTGAGAGGCAGACGAATATTAGGCGAAGCTAACATTTTCGTCCCTCAGAGGTCGCTCATCGTCCTTGCTCAAATGTCCAGAAGTGAAAATAAAATCCAAAAAAATAAAAAAATAAATACTAAAGTTGACAATAAAAACAAAGTAAGTGTGGTATAAAAAGTTACGATCGGGAACAAATCAAATGCCAACTAACTACTACATATCCGCGCGCAGGCATTATTTAGCTGGCGGCGGCTCCTATCGTTCCGCACGAGCTGAGTGCGGCTGCGCGCGGGAGGGGGTGACACAGGACTCGTTACAACTGCTGCATGTGGTGAATATCCTATCCCTGACCCAAAAATCTTCTTTCGATTAACCATTTACGACCTTTGAACCTCAACCCACATTTTTAACTCTCTGTCGTAATTTTATTTCGAATCTATTTCTCAGTAGAAAGTGAACTCTTTTTATTATTATTATTATTTTTTTTTTTTTTACTTCATATTTAATTCATATTTTTTTAATTTTGTTTTACAATTTTTTTTTCGCAACTTTTTTTTTTCTTTCTTTTTATTACAGTAAATGATTATTTGAATCGAATCGTTGGTGGAGGTTGGTGCCATTTAAATTTTTATTTTTTAATTGGGCTACGGTTGGGGTGGTGAGGAAATTAGGTGGGTGTCAAGGCCATATCATTTAAAACCTAGATTATTATATCTTGAAAATTACTTAAATATTTTTTTTTTCTCTTTCTCTCTTTTCACTTTTTTTTTTTCAAAGCTTTTTAATCCTTTACTAAAAAATCGTTTGCAGGCGTGAATTTAAAATGCAAATTAAGATTGCGTCAGCTTTTTATTTAAAAAAAAAAAGATTTTAAAAATAGACGCTATTAAAATTTTTTTTTATTTTAAAAAGTAAATTGTTACTGTTTGCACATGTGACATGGAATTGAGGCCATATCACACTCGAATACAATACAGTACGTGAATGTCGGCTGTCCGTTAATGTATTATCATCGTTGTTGTTTTTTTTTACTTTGATGTGACTACTGTTTTTTTTTTTTTTGTCTATATTATTTTTTTTTGGACACTTTTCAAATTAGCGTTACGCCAAATTTCAACGAGCTAAGCGGTGTCGTTCAGCTCTAGTTTGTTTCTTCGTCATGACTTACTATTTGTTTTCATTATTTGAAGATAATTTGAGACAAAGCCGCAGTGTTGAAAATATAACCGTAGTTAAGTAATATGAAGGATAAAAAAAATTTCGAACCAAAAAAAAAAAACTTTTTTTTTTGCTATGAATTTGCGTTGAAAAGTTAGTTTATTCATCAAAAAAAACAAATTGTCTGTTGTAGGTTATTCTCGACGAAGGGCTCATTATATTCTAATATGAGATTTGTTTGGCCTATTTCGAAAAGCGAAAGGTACCGGTAAAAAAGCATGCCAATAAGTCCGGATTATAGTATCTGCCGACTGCTGGTGCATCGGCCCACACAAGTGGAAAACCGATTTTTACCGAAATGTGACGTTTATTTATTTTTTCCTAAAGCATTTTCATGTAAATAAAAGTAGTGCAAAACATTGTATACAGTATTTGTATTGGAACATACGATTTTCCTTGAAATTTTTTTCTGTAGACCTATTGCAATAGGCCTACGTCATTAATTTGTTACTGTATAAGCGCCAGGCACAAATAAATGTAGGGCTCGAAACAACTACTTTGAGATCGATGAGAAAAATCAAAAAAACCACACGTTATTAGTTTGAAATTTAATCAAAAACAAAAAAAAAATTAATTTTTTTTTAATTTAGTCACGATATGAAAAAATCTTCATTTTAAAATGAGATTATTAGTACAAGCAGGAGGCTATGGTACAAGTATGTTTAAAAATGGAATATAAATCTTCAAAATTTACGTGAAGTGCAGTGCATTCCTTTTGACTGCGTTAACATTCTGTAGGCCTACTTGGCTTCCGAAATTAGAATATTTTGCGATCTTCGTCCGTAATTTAAAAATAAACAAATGATGCATGCCATTATCGCGGTTTAATGACATGCTTTATTTACTAATCCTTTAAATAATACATGTAAAATCATTTGATATACGTAATAAACGTTAGCTATTAGTTGTTGATATGTGAAAGCATTCGAGGAGGTTACTAGAGTTTTTTACTTTTCTTTTTGTTAGTTTAAGATAACATTCTCGCATTAACAAATTTAGGTTATTTTGATGGAAACGTACAGTAGGTTTTTTTTTTTTATTAAAAAAAGATAATGCTACGGTGTATAATAATATTTAACCTACAGATTTAAAATGTTGGTGATTTAACCTTTCTAATTTAATCTTTCGAAAATTATTTGATTACTAGTATTAAATTTATTTAATAAAAATTGAATTACAGCGTGTAATATTTTTATTTACTAGTAATTTTTAGCAACGATTATTTATACGTATTTTTTTTAATACTTTGTTCGTAATTATAAGTTTAGAATTTTGTTTTGAAGATATTTGAAGGATTGTCAGGAACGCTATTGGTTGCTTTAAACTGGATTCGATAAATAATACAGTATCCGTTACGACATGAGAATAAATTGTTATTATAACTATTGTTTATCCCGAATTTGAATAAATAATTGCGGCGAAGTTTTATCAAGTTTTACTACGGCATAATAAATGTATTCATGTCATTATGGTTTTCATTATTTATTAAAAAATGGGGAATTTTTATCCGAGCACATTCGATTCATTGTTCGGTATATTGGTGTGTTTACTATTACGAAGAAAGAAAAAAACAAAACAATTAAACTAAATAATATATAAAGTGGAAGAAAAAAAGTGAGCGAGGATGCTCGTTTTCAAATCAAGATTAAACGAGGTTAGCATAAAGATAACGTTTCGTTTCTGACGAAATTAGCGCCAACGTATTATACAAATCGGTGAAAAATTAAACATTCTTTAAGATACAATAGCACTCATTCTAATCAACGTCCGTTCTATATCAGTTGGTTGTAATAGGTTGATATGTCAATCGTTTGAATATCAAATTCAACGTGTACTATTAATTAGCTATTGTTAAAAAAAATTCATCCTTCATTGTGTGCAACCGCTCCTCATGTCACTAGGATAAATCATAATTAACATTCGAGATTATACAAGTTTCGTGATAACCTCAAATATTTACGCTAATTTTAAATAATTTTCTTTTATCGCTAATTTATTTTATTTATTATATCGCTGGAATTAATTACGCTATTAAAAAAAAGTTGCACTAACTTTTGGCGACGGTTAATTTAATAAATTAAATTAGATAAAAGTGAATCTTAAGTTTTGAATTTTTTCTCCTTTTTGCACTACCCCATTCCTCAAGAAAATAAGCGAGCAAAAAATAAATAAATTAATAAATACAGTTTAAAAATACATGAAGTAGATTGGGGGTTTCGTCAGTACTGTATTTAAAAGTGGTTTGTTAAAAAATTTAAACCCGAAGAGGAGGTTTGTTTAAATAAAGCGTTTAATATTCAAAAACTAAATTTTGTTAAATTATTATAAATTTTAGTAAATGAAATTTTTATACAAATTGAACTAACTAATTTTTAATTTTTTTTTATTAAATCCCAGTACTTTGAAAACACGTTCAATGTTTTGTTGGTACGCTGTCTAAAGTACACTGGAATTAAATACAAATTTAATAAACTTTATTAAAATGTAGTACTGGTATTAAACACTGATGATTTCTTAATAATAATTTTTGTGGTGCAATATTTCCTAACATTTAAGAGTACGACAGAATTTATAATTTTTTTAAATTAACTTGTATAGATTTATTTTTACAATTTATTATGTTAGTAGCCAATCACTTGAATAAACCCATACGTTCTAAAAAAAAAAACACATGTACTTGCATATTTTAAATACTGTAATTAAAAACAATTCAGCATAATTACATAAGTTATTTTTAAACCGCACGTATTGACAATTTTGAGTTAAGATTTGGGTGATGTACGAGTATTGTGATTACTTTTGTGTACATGAACTGCGGTTCATAATTTTGCAGCTTAATGTTAATAAGATTTGTGGACACATTCACGTTAGTTTGATTTTTGAGGACAAACGACGCGAGCGTTAAATCGGTTTGGAGTAGCTTAGATGGTCGGATTTATTCAAGTACACTTGACGTCATCCGAACGCAAGCAGTGCGATTGTTTGCATTTATTTCGCTGAGCTTTGGAGTGGGGTAAGTAAGAGCAAAAGGCTCGGGAGGAAAGGGTGGGAGATGACCTGAATATTTCAATGACTCCCACAATTCTTTCAATAATAATAAAAAAAAAAAACACCCACTATCTGAAGCAAAAATCAAGCGTAGTTAACGTCAGTTCATGTAGTTAGGAGTTGGGCGCTGAACATTACCGCCTTCTATGTTTGCGCGCATGAAACATAAAAAAAAAAAAATGAAAAATACAGTACAGTATATAACTTTATAATACATGTATAAAAATGTACAGAGCACAAGGATAGAACTTTGCTTATCCGAACGAAAATCACGTGACAGTTTTTTTTTTTTTTGAGCGAGTCAACTAAAAAAGAAAATGAGCGAAAAATATAAACCAAGTATAGCCGACGAGTACACACTACACACGTATAGTCAGTGTGACCTAAATTCATTAGAGAAGAGTTGTTGGAATGATTGAAATACAGTAGTAAGCATTCGGAGGAGAAAAATTTTTTACAAAATGGCGCCAAAAAAAAAAAAAAAGGGTTGCAAATAATAACGCCGCGCGCGCAAAAAAAAAAAAAAAAGTGGGAACGACAAAAGTTCAAAAAAGTTTGCGATTCAGTAGTATTCAACCTAGTCAATTGCAATGACCCAGCTATCTTAAATGTTAAGGGTAGTTGCAACATATTGAGCAATTTATTTTTACCAAAAATATACTAGTGGTTAGGCTAATTAGTCGGTAAAAATATTAAGAATGTCCCTGTCCTAACATTCTCACGGATGTCACATTTAGGCTTTCCAAAAATAACGCACTGTTGAAAAGTTGACCTGTTTGTTACCTTTTTTCTTTGGTAGAATTGAAATGCTTACTAGTGTGTGACACATTATTTTGGAAAAACAGTTATCAATCCATAATAGACAATTCATACGACTTTAGTGGGGAAAATCCCCAAACATTTCAAAAGTCAGAATGTCAATATTTTATGATAACATGTCATACTCGTATTTGCAAGGTTCTTTAGTCTTCTTAGTTAATTTTGAAATTTATTTACAGTAGTTTGTTGGTTTTTAGTTACTAGGTAGTCATACAGAAACGCAACTACCGGTATTATGACGTTTGATTACAATATTTCCAGTTAAACTTAAAATCAAGAAGCTTACAGTATAATCATGCGATAATTTTATTTCAATGTTTTCACACAATGTTGAATCGTTGATACTAATTAATTACCGGCTTTTGAAGAAAAGAAATAGAACGAACGACTTGCAAATATTTTTTTTAACGGAGTATTTAAGAGATAACGGCGCAAAATGCTAATGTATCGGGTGGCGCAAAAAAGGTGGCACCCCATCGTGTAATCTAGTGCAAATTACAATGTTTTTTGATGAATTTGAACCTGTAAAATTTCCCTTAATTACAAAACTCAATCTTTGACGTCACTATTTCATTAACTTTTGATTGCCATCTTTATATTCTAATTTTTTAAAAAAGTTTTTACAATGACAAGAATAACAACCTACGGTCGTATTCTGACAGTAGCATTTACCAGTGGCGCAAACGATAAACGAAAACTGATGAGAACCGAGGAAGACATATTGAATTTAATTTGTGATTTTATGTTAATTTATATTTGGCAACGATTTACAAGTTTTTTCAGATTAAAAAGTTTTTTAAAAAAAGTTATTATTCTAAATTTTGCAAGAGGGTGCCACTTTTTTTGCGCCACCCGATACATCTCAATAATTCTTATAAGTTACTGTCTAGACAAATCTTGAAATTAGAAACTATTGGTTTAAATACAGTAGGTCTTCTAGGCACAATTAATTTCTTTCTGTATTGATAATAATGATCTTTAAATTGATGAACAAGCACAACGGTACAGGTAAATAACAATTGTTATAGTCTGGAATTCCTAGATCAATAATTTCCAACCCGTCAATTTCGACGTCTTAACTAATCGATCTTGACGAATTTTCTAATAATATTAATGTAATTGAAAAATAATTTTTTTTCTTATTGTTGCCTTTCTCATAAAATGTAAATACACCCGGTACTGTTTTTACACGAATTTGAAATAACAGGGTTTCAAAATAAAATTTCATACCGTACTCTTTTTACAGGAGAAATTTTGAAATAACACGAGTTTTTAACCAATTTCAAAAATATTTTTTGCTTGTTTTGGGAATTTTTCATACCTTTATTTATGTATTAATGATAATTTGATAACACTGTATGTATTTTTCGGTAGCCCTTATAACGTGTGTCCATAAATATACGACGTTTAGAAAAAGCGAATAAAGAAGTCAAATTTTAATAAAATTGAATTATTTTTTTAATATTTACATACAACAACACCTCCGAT
>JAQGAY010001667.1:0-13272 GCA_034698085.1 Polydesmus angustus
ATTATGGCGAGTGACTGGGAAAAGAAATGAGAGCGCTTATACCCCGCTGTCCCTATATACCTGAGTTAAGGTCGGTCAGGATGGGACAGTAAAAATAACAATAAAAAAAATTCGTTATTTAGTGTCTTATTATTTTTGAATAAATGACTTTTGCCCAGTTATTCGAATTTTGATTTACAGTATTCATTCATCAAACTTTTACTGTTATTGTAATTTTTCACCTAGAAAAAGATTTAAAAAGTTATGAGCAATTTGCCTGAGCAACACATCATTCATTCTCCACTCTAATTTAAAACCGAGATTGAATTTCCCCCCTACGTTACATAAGACGATATTATTCCCCCCACCTCTTGTTCTACATTTTCTTTCTTAACTAAGTGTTAAGTTGTTAATTAATTAGTAAAGCCACGTGAAATATTTGTAACAATTATGTTTTCATGCCAAATTATTCTTGTATTACTTTCAATTGGCCAAATTTTAATAAAAACTTCAATTATTTCGGAAAGTAGGCCTACAAACGAAAATTGGATAATTTCTAGCGCGCCGGTAACCGGCAACTGCTAAGCCTACGATGACGCTAAATTCGATTGGTTTCATATCGTAAGTTACAAGAAAAGCGGCAATGAATTGTCGCTGGACGTTGGCAACTATCGGCCATGTTGGGAAAACTCAGTTAACAGTGTAATTATAACTTTTGCTTTGCGTGTACATGTACTTAAATAATTACAATAATATTTACAATGTATACGATAAATAATACGGTATGCTGTAAAACAGGCTATCTGGGTGCGACATTGATTTCTCTTTAAATTAAACTCATAATAATTGATCGAAATATTCCGTAATATTTCCGAAATATTCTGTACAGTATAAATATAAAGACTGTATAAAAGATGGATTAAATTCAAATGTTGTAATGGCTTACGGAAATTCGAAAGATACCTATCAACGCTTTTGAACTCAGTATAACGATTTCCATATACAGTATAGGCCTACCACGTACGAGATAACGGCCAAACACAAGTTTTGCACGTCGAATGGACCAACTCAACTCCAACTCACGCAACTGAAAGTAACATCATCCTTCGTAATAATATTATTATATCGTTAGAAAGCGATACTGAAAATCAACTATGGCAGTTTATACGGGCTTATTAAACTCGACGTGAAAAAAACTCAAATTTTATTTAATTAATGTATATTCTCTCATATTAAAAAAATGCAAGTCTAATTAATTATTATTATGTGCGCTATGCTTCTCTTGATAGTTTGTAACATCCACTATAATTATAAAAGCACCATTCTACAATAACGGATTAAGTAGTTCCAATTTTACACGCATTATAAATGAAATCTTATAAATACAGTAGTATCAACTTTCACCTAATTGTTTTTTTTTTTCTTTAAAAAAAAATTGCGTTTAAACATCTACCGGTAATTAATCGCGTTTATAATGTTTGATGTTATCAAATATTTAATATTTTTTGCTTGCGTATCGTCTCTACGGTCGAACAATTTCATTTTTGAATGGCCTGAAGATGAAAAATATCGCTGGTTTTCCATCGTAAGTCTTCAAAAACAATGCAATTGTAATTTGGCAATTGAAATTCCTACCACTAGAGCCAATTGCGCTTTGACCAAACTAATCGCGTGTCCATATGACATCACCAACGTTTATCAGCACTGGCGATGGGACGGTAACATGTTAAAAAGCAGGCTGAACGGGTGATTCATTAAGTTATCAACGCTGATTTATTTATTTTTAATATAACATTTCTTTAGATTGGTTTGGGATTTAGATATGATGCTTTACGGCGTGTGTTTGGGTCATCCCAGCAACAATTCTAATCAGCAGTTTATTTATGAAAAAGCCTCCAAAAAAATGTAAATTTGGTTTTGCTCGCATGGTGAGGTTTCAAAAAACGAATTTTAATTTCAGCTATCCTAATGTAATTCGTCTTGGGAAAAGAAAAGTGATCGAGATAGACGGAATTAGCGGTAATTTTATTGGTAACGAAATTACCGTTACGAATTTAAGATTTACGCGAAAACTGAAGCAAATGTTTGAATTTCGACCAATCCTTTAATCACGATTCGTACATTGCTTTTCAATTCTAACACACTGCAGTACGGTAATAAATTAAATAATTCTTTTGCTGTGCATCTTAATATAGACTATAGTCCACGAAAGTGATATCATAGCCCAAGGTAATTTTAATTATCATAGCTTAGTACCTATCGTAAAAAAAATTTATAAATTACAAAAATAAATGCTACGTCGGTAGCTACATGATGATGTAGGCCTGAGATCGGCTTCAACTTAAATACTGTTCACATGTCCTGCATTTCAATTGAAATATATTATAATTATTCTCTCATCGTGATCAGCTATTGCAACTAGCCAGCACATAGATTTTAAGGCAAATGAAAATACTGTAACTCACTTCTTACCATTATCATTGCATGAAGATTTCATAGAGTCTATCAATCATCGTCCAAAGCCATATAAAAGATCACCTCGTAAGTTCACTTGCGCTGAGTTTCTAGCTTCGTGTTGAACAGTTGAAGCGCGAAATGTTTCAGTTTTTGATGCATAGCCGCATAGGCCCCACAACAATTAATTTAATAGCACTATTACCACTATACTATTACAGTAAAAATGTAATTTGATCGACATCGAAATGCACCGCGGATGTCACAAACCGAACACAAATTCTTCCCGGACTCCGAGTCCAACTTTCAAGCGTTTAAAATACACAAGCTTTTATAACCGTAATCATTTTCTTAATTTACTTTGTCGACACATTAAAATTGTTTATTGTTACAATTTATAAAATCTAATAATTACCTAGTACAGTAGTACTTTTATGATTATCCATCATTTTATTTGCCGAAATTTGTACACTTCCCGCGAAAATTAAAGACAGCATAAAGTCACAACTGAGCTTATCGGATATGACGTCAAACTTTCGACTGCATTTAGTGGGCGTAAATTATTATTGTTTCGATACGTAAACTGTTCAAAGTTCAAACTTCAATAAACAAACGGGAGGTGACATAACTTGAAAACTAATCAAGCGTCCAATTTAAATTAACCTTGAAAGTAATTCCGAACAAATTTAGTTAACCGGAATAATAATGCAAGGTGGGATGACACGTGGGTGTGTATCCAACACCCAGGTTCTGGTATGTAAGATGGCTGCTGGAAATCAGATGCGACTGCTGCACCTATTTGGGACAAATCAGGTAAAATTGTCCCATCAGTCTTAAAATAAATTGTAACTAGCCCACCAAAGTTTAATTTATTACAATTTTAGCTTTTATTGTTTTCAAAATACTGAAGAGCATCTAAACGCAAGGTCTAAAATCATGAAATATTATTTGCAAGCTATTCATTCTTAAAATCAATAAATTAGTCATAATCCTTTAGTTATGCTTATGCTATATTATATTATTTTAAATAAATAGAAAGTTAAATGTGCATGGTGCATTAAAATTATAAATTGAGCTGGTTAAATGCAGCTTCAAGTACAGCATTTTATTATCATTAGCCTCGCTTAGATACCGGTGGATGCTTCGGTTGCATTTTTTTAAAATTAAGATAATTAAATAAATTACCGCACAAGTAATTCTATCACTGATAAAATTACAAGTAATTATTTTTAATCATTTCTAGCTACATGATCTTGGTGATAATTGTATTTAGAAAAGCTCACAAGTTGTACACTTTGATTATCTGAATAATTCATTTTTATATTTTTATTTCAGGCAATTTGACATGCAATATTTACATTTTGACGCATTTTGGGAAAGTAGACTGCAGCGTGTGATTGTTAGTCTACAAATAAGCCGATCTTAGAACTTTTTTAAGATAAAAAGAAACAGTCGCCGCAAAGGAAAATCTTACTACTGCTAGTTGCCATTTTCGTTCGGAACATTTTTTTTAATGTGCCAATAATTTCCTGTGCTGAGACAACGATACTTAAGTTCAACGTTTTAGTTGGATTTGTTTCTATTTTTAAATCATCACCAAAATGGACAGTAAAACATACGATGAAACCAGAAATTTGACGATCCTTTTCTTTTTAGATCGTCTCATCGACAAAGGTACACCTAGGACCTTACATGATCTTTCCTGTCAATTTGGTACCAAAGGGTTTACTAAAGAAATGCGCCAAATTGCTGGCGGGAGTCAATCAGGTTTAAAGAAATTTTTTTCCAAGTATCCGTCGTTGTTTACTATCGACGGAGATTACGTATCTATCACTTGTTACAATACACCAAGTAGCACAGGTAATTCTTCTTCCAATTCGAATAATAACGGCTCTAGCAACGAGAAGAACGAGAATGGCGGGCGAAATTACGAAGTAGAAGCCGTATCTTATTTCCAAGACAAATTGGAGCAGTATGGAGAAGCTGAAGTACCTATTCGTAGTCTACTCGGTCATAGATCTCAAGCCATGCCCGAGGTACGGCATATCTCCGGTCAACATATAAAAGAATTCAAAGATTTTCTAAGCAAATATCCGGATAATTTTGTCGTAAATGATGATTATGTAGTTTTACGTAAACATTGGGATGCCATATCAGATTGTGGCGGAGTTTTGGTGAAGAGAGAACCCTCACCTAATCCCGATGAAGCTGATTCACAAGCTACGGCGGAAATTCTCAACGTTTGCAGAACAATTCTTAGTAATAACGGTAACGGGTCCATAGCGATTGATGCTCTCTATAATCAATTGAAACACGAATTAAATTGCCAAAATAATGCAAATAAAATTTTGGTGAAGTATTCGAGAGATCTCGGAATTTTATTAAAGATGCACTCCGACGTTTTTTTAGTGCAAAGCGGACTGGTTACTTTAGTTCCTGGAAAAGTTTTATGTCCAAGAAATGTTCCTGATTCACCCGTTAACGGTAATGGCCCAGAAATAGTACGAGAAAATCAAGTGTCTTCTTCCCCGAGTAATAGGCAGGTTCCTCAATCAAATCAAAGTTTTAAACAGAGATTAGTATCGCACATCATCAAAGCGATCGCGGATAATAATGCGATGGAACAACGTGTTTATCAGTCGCCTACCGCGCCAGCTGCTGGATATCAACAAGGTTCTTCAAATTTCCCTTTGGGATTCGATGTGGATTTAACAAACTCCAGACTATTAAAATCTACCAAAATAATTACAAAAACGCGAGATTGTCAAATGGTAGCGGCGAATTTAAAAGCGAACGCTAACGTTATTTCTATCGACGCTGAAGGGGTCAACCTCGGTCCTAACGGTCCCATGACACTTTTACAAATTGGAACCAGTAGCGGGAACATTTTTATTTTAGATTTGGTCGCCTGTAGAGATATGATGTTGGAAGGAGGAATTAAAGAAATCTTAGAATCGGAACAGATAGTTAAAGTAAAGCCTAATAATTTTTGGAAACTGAAATTTTTCTTTGGAAATTTAATATTGCATTTTTTTAAGGTTGTTCACGATTGTAGGAACGACAGTGCTGCTTTATATTATCAGTTTGGGATTACTCTCAATAACGTTTTTGATACTCAGGTTAAAAATCTATTTTTTTTTTATGAATTTATTTAATTTAACGATTAATTGTTTATATGACTTTATAGGCTGCTCATGCCGTTATTCTCAAAGGTAGCACAAACAAACCAGTTCACAAAGTGAAAAATATTTCATTAAATAACCTGTGCCGAACATACGGAGCTCAAATAATTAATCCTAAAAAAGAACAGATGAAGAAATTATATCGTCGAGATCAGAGGTTTTGGAGTCGAAGACCGCTAACAGACGATATGATTTTATACGCAGCTTATGACATTGTTTCTTTGGTGCCAACGATTTACGAAACTATGAACGCCATGCTTACTTCCGAGGATGACATTTCTCTTTTCACTCAACTTTGTTGGGAACAGGTGAATTGTTACTTGAAAATTGAAGAAGTTAAGACGAGTAAAAAACAGCGCAAAAATGAAAGCGAGGTGGAAGAACTGAAGAAAAAATTATCACAAACCAGCGGAAAATCAGTTGTGTTAAGCAACAGAGAAATTAGATTGTTAAGGTGTGGTTTCATGTCTTGAAATAAATGTTGTAATGCAGTTTTTTTCATCTTTGTTTTACAGATACGTCAATTTAACGGACGAAGAACGAGAAAAATTGGAAGGCTCGTATAAAGTGTCTCAAAAGTTGGAGAGAATTCAAAGCAGGCTAAACTCGAATCTTCCAGCCAGTGGTAGCAGGTCAAACGCCGACTCATCCGAAGCGTCGCCCGATTTTGAAGATGATAATGATTACGATCTGGACGATATATGCGGCGTCAGAGATGATCTAGAAAATCAAAGTGATAGCTGCAGTAGAGCGTCATCGCCCCTTTTTGAAGAGTCGATTCGTTTGGTCGAAGAATATTTAGTAAACGATCGTTTCGATAGACTTCAAAGTATACTACAAGATGACAATTGCGGTTTATTAAACGAATTTGATGATGGTAATTGCCATTGCTCGTGCCACATAAAAGATGAAGTACCGGTACCATCAAAAGTTTTAACCGCTTCGGTTGCTTGTCAAACGATGTCTACCGGCGACATAGTCATAACTAAAGTCCATTTTAATGATCAGAATAATTCTACTACTGGAATTTAGTTTGACATAATGAAATATGTATTAGAATGGTCTGTGATGTATTTATGAACGAGGATTATGACCGACAATAATTATTCTACAATACAATATTATACTATTGGTATAATACAATATAATAATAGTAACTTTGCAATGAGATCAAAATAACGAAATGTTTGCAATCCGTATAAATATAATTATTACGGTCGCGCGTGAGATTTTTTAATATTATTGTGCTGAGGCCTAACTTGTTTTTAATTACTTCTGTTTTGTTTTTTTAATTATTCACTCAAGTCTACATGATTATTTAGAAATTTTTACAGCGGTTATGGTGTAATTTCTGTAGGGTCGGTGATGACATTTTGTAAATACGAGAGTTGATAATCAGGATAGTAGTGTAGTTAACGACTAATTCAAATCTTTTTAATTTTTAAAACTTGAAATTTTTGCAATTATGAGCACTCTGCTATATAGTTATTTAACTGTGTGTTTTATCAAGGATAGTTCAGTCAGAAAATTATATACATGTAATGCAAAACACCTCACTTATTCTGGCAATTTTTAGCAACGAAATAGTTATTGGGTACTATACAACATAAAAGAAATTATATAAAGACAATCAAAATATTTTCTTTTACAATAATATAGCAAAGGTAGCACAGTAGCTTGCATACTTGAATTTATTATTTATTTTATTGTTGATAAAAGTATTCAGTCAACTTTTATCAAATTGTAAAAGCAATACATTTTTAATAACGAATGACCGGTATACGCAAACATTTGAGACTTATGAATGAATTACAAGATGGACAAAATTGAATTAATTATCGCAACTAATATTTATTAAAGCATTAATACGTATTTATTAATTTTTTAAAGTTTTTTGCAAATTTTCAAAGGGCTATGAAATTATTATACTTTACCAATATTTCTAAGTAATCATGCTTAACCGCTTTCTTATATTTCAGAAAGATTTTGGTTAACGCTATACTTGCTAAGCCAAAATGCAAAATTTGCATGTTAACTAAATTAGCAAAATAGTGGATTTTTTTTTGTTCGTTTTAATTTAATTCGTTAAATTTTAAACTTGAAGGGAAAAAAATCGAAAATTATTTAAAAAATAAGATCATGTCAAAATTAATATTTATACTGGGTGAATAGAAATTAATTGTTTTCACTCATACTAATTCAATTTGTATAATTTTATGAAATGCAGTGTACTGTATTAAAAAATTTTATAGAAGATTATAAGTTGTATATCATTCATAATGATGCGAAAATCGAATATACTGTACTATAATATTGATAAATGCTAATTCTGGGATCTTTCAAAAAATAATTCTTTTAATGTAGGCCTACAGTATGTTTTATAATGCTCATTCATTAATTACAAATAATTGGTGTTGTGTGGTAAAGAATTTATAACTTATAGAACTTTTAATCTTAATCAAATTCCATTAATATTGTAGATCTGAACTGAAATACAGAACAAAACATTGAAATTGAAGTAGAACGTTCGAAAGAGAACAGTTCGAATCTGCAGATTCAGATTTTCATATTTTAAAATTGCAACTTCATTATTTTAAATAGATTTAATTTATTTAATAATAGCGACCCAATACAAATTCTTTTATATTATTAAGAAGCGCATTCGATTCCAATTGGTTGAAATTGTTTTTATTAAGAAGTGAAATAACGGGGGTACTTAAATTAACATTTGCTGTATTTGTTTATTTCATTCACAGGGCAAATTGTTACTACGTATAAACGTTATAATTATATAAGTAAATTTCATTGAGTTTATACTCCTTGCAATGTTTAAAATAATAATGTTAAGTGTTATATTTGCAATTTTTTACATGGCAGATTTTTGTAAGTAGCCTATTTTTGTAGTAATATCTTAGTCCTAAAAAACTAATCGTATTTTTTATAATATAAATGCAGCGACTGGCAATAGAATTGAATTAAATTCGAATCAAATGAAAGATTATTGGTACAAGGACTATGAAAGTCTATCAGAGGATCAATTAACTACTCGCCGATTTGGTATAAAAATTAATAGTAGTTTAAATATTAAAAAGGAAATTGATAAAGCAAAAACATGGATTTGGAATAATATTTCGAAAATGGTTCATAACGATTTAACCATCGAGTTATATAAACTATAATATAACTCCTTCATTTAATAATAATAATTATACTTTGGCAAAATTTGATTTCTTAGGACTTTTGGAATAAACTATCTCCTCTCCATATTATCTACGCCAGCTTGACATTAATTTTCATATTTATAATAGTAATAAGCATTATTTGCTGCATTATATTTTTACATACAGGTGATAATCCAAACATTCCATGCTATATAGGCTAAGGCAAATGATTTCCGATTTCTTCGTTAGGTTACGGCTGCTGTTGTTTGCGATGGATGAGCCCTTGCTGTAAAATTGTTTGTTATCCAAAAGAAGCAGAAGAAAAACTAAAATATCGAACTCTTCAGTTAGTTCCTGGAGCAGTTTATAACGAAGATGGCAACGTCGTTTCAATATATGAAGCATCGCCAAAAGAAACAAATCTATTCAATGAAGTTATGACTAAAATTAGACAGCTTTAGCACCAATTGTCTAAAGTAATTATTGTATTAACTTGAATTAAATATGTTATTATGCCAGTAAGTTTAACAAATACATTGATAACTACCGGTGCGTGAGAAATTATAATAATTAATTAAAAAATAATAATGAAAGTTCTGTAGCCTACTAAACATCCTAATATGAAATGAGATGGTCATATTTGGACATTGCTTCATCAATTTCAACATAATAATCTTTCCAAAAGCTGAATAAAAATTAATATTTTAAAATTTAATAAAGTAGGCCTACTGTACAGTATTAACAAGAATAGTGTAATTACCTGTTATTATCAAGAATTTTATTTAGTATCCTTTTATTATTAAAAATCAGTAAGTCTCCGGTTTCCAATTGGATTTCAAGTTGCTGTCTTGGTTCTTGTAACTTATCACAAAATAACCTATTCGCAAAATGTTGAAACAAAATGATTATTAAAAAAATCTTCAAAGGTTAATACAGTAATATTAAACTTACTTGTATGAATGATAAAATGGCAAAACCATATGAGAATTAGCTTGTAAAGGGCCCATTATTTGATTGTTGAAATAAATCTCTTTTACCTCACTATTATTGTCTTCTTTGAAAATTGGTACATGTTTATAATAAGATAGCTACAATATAAAATGAAATTAATTAAATCGATTAATAAACAACACTCCAACCGCTAATGACTCCAATTGTCTATATCAGAAAAAAAAATTAATGGTTTAAGCCAATATTTCGCACCTGTTTGGTTTTAATATTGAATTGTACAGGGGTCGAAGATAAGATAAAAGAAGATGCCGTGTGATTCAGTTGAATCCATTTGGATATATTGTAGCCGTCCACTAGTACCAACCGTATACTTCCGGCATTGGAATTTAAAAAATGTCTCACTTGTAAACCTATAAAACGTACACATTATAAAGTCGTTCATATGAATTTTTTGCAGCACTTACTTGGTAAGTGAACATCGGTGTGCAACTCTTGATGAAAACTAAGTTCAGTTTCGTTGTCATTCAAAACATCTTTGATGCAACCAAATTGATTAATAATTTTTTCCGCGTAATGGTTATCATTTACTTCTGTAAAATTTATATTTAATTTACATAGCATTAAAAAAAATAATTAAATGTATAGGCTACTTTTCATAATGGTAAATCCATAAATGTGCACATTCTGTAGCAATTGCTTTAGATTTTGGTCATCGTTGATCGCTTTTTCAATTGACAGTTCTGGTACATTATTTTTGAAACTGCAATTGTCCCAAAGTTGAATAGAAGGCCGTCTGTTTTCCTTTAGCTCAAAGTTGCCCAAATTAAAATTAGCCCCGTGCTTATAGAGCCAATTTACATCGTAAACGCTGGAATGATCGTTAGGCCACACAACCTTTAATTCTCCGGTCGGTAAAACATCAAGAGATCGAGGACGAATGTTTATGTCCAAGGCTTTGGCGTCTAATGTTTTTAGACCTGTCTTAGGGTCCTTACAGGAAGGACATTGGCAATTATCTTTCAACTGCAACACAATAATGTTATATTTACATAATTCACTTCATTTTTAAAACATACTCCAATACCCAAGTGTAATTGAAATCGCATATCCTATTGTTAAAAAATATTTTGGCTGAATGGGACCCCAATGGCACAGCCGTTTCAATTCGCGGATTCTCTCGTATTCGCAAGCCGCGCACTACATCTAATAAATAATTAACGTCGCAATTATCATTTTATATGATGTTAAACAAGCAGAAATTAATGTCGTCATATTATCTTAGAAAAGGTAACTCAATGCGCCATACCACTGTTATTCAAAACCATATTTTACAGATTAAAAGTATAAATTAAAATGACTTACTTAGTTTTAACTCATCCGTAGAGAATTCTCTAAAAAGTCTTTTATTTCCAATGTAAAGAGAATTTTGAAGAAACTTGTATAATTTTAGCACCCTCATTTTTACTAATAACGCATCACTGAAATCATAGTTTAAATAAAAAGCGACGATCTAGTGCGTCATCAACCTCTTTTACCCTTGAGACTTTGATAGCTATCAAATACAAAAATAAGCTAATGGAGGGTAAAAAGGTTATTCAACAGCTGCTAACAAAAACAAGATTATTCGACGACAATTCTAGCTGCGTTACTGTAAACACCAAAAGTAGTATCACCCTTCGCTTGGCAGTTTCGTTAAACCAAAGAGCTGCGCTAACGTTTCGATTGTTGTGTCACCATCCGATACGAGGTTATTAACATCATAATATTTAAAAATTTCGCAACACAAATCATTATCATTGCTTTCAGTTTTATATCAAAATGTTATGGTAAAAATACCTCCAAAATATGTTTTTTAAAATATAAAATGTAGTTGTAGCTATGTAGATTGTGGCCAACTATATATTAGTAATATTTCGGAGAAACAGACAATCGCTGATTATAAAATTTAAAACTACTAAGAATAAAATTACTGCAGTTTCCGTTTAAAATTTACTATATACAACAAAAAATAACGATGGCTGCCAATAATAAATATTGTGAATGAACAACTTGTATATCAACAAGAAATTTAACTCTTTGAATTAGATGTGCTTTTTAAACCAATTAACTTCTCACCTGAAATCAAATATTGGTAAATACAAATTTAAAAATAATTATAATTATTGTATACTAACCAAAATTTATCATTTTTTTACTAAACTCTTTCACGTTATATTTGAGTGTTGGTTTAAGTACATCTGCATCAAGCTGCCGTTCTCGAATCCTTTGTTCAAAAATGTCTAGATCGAGAAAGCGGCGTTAAAAACATTTAAAATAACTAAATATCAAAATTCAATTACTATTTCTTAAAGATGCGTTAGCAGCGGATGAGCAAGAAGCTTCAATAAACAAATCGAAGATTTGAGTTCCCGTAAACCATTTAAGAAACATTTGAATTCCTCTGGAAAGAGGACTCTGAGTGAACGTTTCCACCTTTGAGAATATAAAATTAACAATTTGAGTAAATCGTATTTACATCAATACTTTACATTAAAAGATTTTCCTCCATCTGCGTGTAGAGTAATATGTTGTTGATAATGTCCAATAAGTTCTATAAACGTTCTAAGAAATGCTTCGCTGACTAAAGTGCTTCCGGGGCAACCCTCTTCAACTTCGCCTGTTCGATGACGAATTAGCTTTAAAGCTGTAGTCAAAGCTCTGTGAACCTTTTTAGGAATAATGGTAGCCTCATCTCCTACTTCTTTCGTTATCATGCCTGAATCTAAGTCGACCATTATACCCTAATTTATCAACATTAAAATTAATCAAATTTAAAAAATAATTAAAAAAAAATAAATTACCTCTTCATCAATGGAGAGTCCTTCTAAGAATGGAATTGAATTTGAAAGAATACCAATGATAAATGGAGTAGGTGAAGCTAATACATCAATAAGTTTGTTTGGAAGTATTGGAATTAAAGTGTGAGGCCACTGAAATGGATACAATAACGACACTAGACTATGAATTGACTCTGACAACGTTTCCGGTTGAGAGGCACAGAATATCACTCGGCGTTCCAATAGAAGCGATGAAAATATTTTTAGCAAAACAGAAATAGAGAACCGGGATAACAATTTTGAAGTATCAAACTAATGTAAATCAAAAAATTAATTTAAATCAACTTGGCAATAGCCTATTAATTAATAAAATATTTACATTATCTGCAAAAAATTCGTTGGATCTTGAAAGCGCTACTTGGCATTCGCCATCCTAATTGAAGCCATCAGTAAATTAAAAAAAAAAAAAAAAAAAAAAAAGTAGTGTCTTACAAAACTTGATCGGCGAATAATTGTGGTTTTTCCAGGGTGAGGAACTGCTCTTGAGTATAATGTTTGTATCAAACTCTTCATTTTGCTCTCCGGAAGTCCGTGTCGTTTTTCAATTTCGTGCAATAACTGATAACAAACAACACGCAAAATAAACAACCGGAATTTAGATATTTGGTAAATATAGAACTTTGCAGATGATTAAAAATTAAAAATATAATTTATAAAATACTCGTAAGT
>JAQGAY010001668.1:0-13272 GCA_034698085.1 Polydesmus angustus
TGTGTGAGACGCGCCATTAATAACCATTAAAAAATAAGTTCCGATATTTTTAAAAAACCGCGTCGTAATTTATGACCACAAAAAAAAAACCAACCCGAGTGACATCTGACATCATCAGTTGACCGACACAAATAAAAAAAACTACGTGACATCGTTTCTGCTTCAAAAAAAAAAAAATGCATGTACGAAGCGCTAAATCATCTTAATGACGTAATTAGTGGCGTATTCCGTACGACGTCGTTTATGAACCGATATGGAAATCCTCCCTTGATGTCACCACCAGCCAATGGAAAACCAGGAGGAACGGCACTGACGTCACTTCCCATATTATTTTTGATAATTGAAAATTCGTTCAGCCATATATACCCCCCCCCCTGCGATTCCCGCCCATTTGGCATTCGGAATAGAGAGGGAAAACACGGCGACAGTCGTTAAAATAGATGGCGCTCGAGTCAATCGAATGCTGCTGCCAGATCCATGTATTCCTCCGAGATATGTTAATGACGTCAGCGGAAGGAAACGCACGCGCAATCAACTTCCGAATAATTAGAAATAACGCCCACCATATCGATTCGTTAATTAATATCAACCCCGAAAATTATTCAACTTTTTCTTCGGTTAACGACAAAAATAATTAACTAAAACGAACAAAATTCAAAACATGGTCGCCGCGAGGATCTATCTATTTTTATAACTCCAGTGTGGAAACTACTTGTATAAACGACATCTTCTCACTAGTTGAAATTAGCTATTCGCAAAAATGAAATATTGATTGATATTGAAACGGATGCTCGCACGATATTGACAAAATAAAACGTTCGAATACATTTAGATATTAATTATAGTGAGAGTTTTTCTGATACCGTTTATCTGTCGAGGCCCACTAGCTCAGTTGGTTAGAGCGTCGTGCTAATAACGCGAAGGTCGTAGGTTCGATCCCTGCGTGGGCCACTTTTTTTCATTCATATTTTTAAATTTTTTGTTAAAATAAAATAATAAATTATTCTAAAAATTTAATTTTTATAAAATTGCAAAACTTCATAAAAATATACTGCCGGCCTACCAATATTTTTTGTTTTAAAAATAAAATAGACCTATCGGGATTGTAAATTTAAAAAAAAATTCGTAATTTAATTTTTAATAAATTTGTCTTTTTCCGAGAAACTGATTTTGACGTTGCACCAGTACGCAACCTGTTTTGACAAACTCAATAGTTATCCGAATCGTTTTTTGACTTTAAATTTGATAAGTATTTTCTATAATAATAATATACTCTAGGCTACTTTACTAATTTTAATAAAATTTGACTGTAAATTCATAGCCTACTGCATGTAATTATGTTTTTTTTTTAAATGCGAATGTAAACATTTTATGTACCGTACGAATTTATTAGCTTTATAAAAAATAAATTTTTTTGAAAAAACAATCCCTCAAAAAATTTAATGTATAATTTTCTATACTTTAAGCTAGCTTTAGGTATGGTCTCGTATTATCCGAGTTGTCGAATGTGTGGAAAGAGCTCGCAAATACCATAAATACCCGGATAATAATATTGAGGTAGAACCAGTGTTACGGTTGTTACTAAATTTTAGAATAAATAGGATTACGCTTGCAATCTTCCGAGATTAGAAAGTCCAAAAATGAATCTCTCTCATGATACACGGTACACCAATAAATTATCGGGTGGCATAAAAATAGACATTTTTCAGTAGTTTTGAACAGAGCGTCCCTCGCTCAACGGAGGCCCACTAGCTCAGTTGGTTAGAGCGTCGTGCTAATAACGCGAAGGTCGTAGGTTCGATCCCTGCGTGGGCCACTTTTTTTTTAAATTACATGTATTCTTATCAATGATTATTATTATTTTAATACTGTATAATCAGAAATTTAGAAAATAGAAATGTCATTTAAAATGTTACTAAAGCACGAAAATAATTTTCCAAAATGAAAAATAATAATGTGCTAAGTTAAGAACAATTTTTTTAAAAAAAAAAAAAAATAACGTCTAATCGTTACGACTCACTAGACAACTAATTTATAATAAATTATTTCCAGTAGAATTGACTTTATACTAAATAAAATCTCTATTTAAAAAATAAATTCTGGAAGGATTGTAAGCAAAAAAAAAAGTTGATGCCATACGAAGCTAGAAAGCGCAAAATAAATCCAAATACAATTTCGTACTACTGTATTATCGTATAAAGCATTTTTAATTTACTATTTATTTTTCTATTAAAATAAGATTTTTTTAAAATAAAAAAAAAAAATTTTTTAAAAAAGTGGCCCACGCAGGGATCGAACCTACGACCTTCGCGTTATTAGCACGACGCTCTAACCAACTGAGCTAGTGGGCCGATACATTTTTCGTACCTCTACGCAGAACTTAAAAATACACCGCAATCTTCCTTCAATTCAGGACACGAAGCCATGCGTGGAAGCAGCATGCTTTTCAACACGGCATGCCACTTTCAAGGTGGCCGTTTAGCGCTACGTCAACGGGATGAAGAGCGGACGATTAACTCCATTCAAGTGTAATGTCATTCCCACTTGAGATGCGGCATACCTTTCGAAAAACGAAGGCAAAAGCGGCATGCAATTGAGGGGTAGACCGCGTGAATGACGGATGCTAATCCTACCCTCATCTCCACCTAAATCCCCCGAAATAGGATCAGCCATACCCACAACACCTTCTCACCTCTGACTATGCAAATTTTAAATATCAACAATATAAGCCGTGTTTTCTCGGCGTAACAAATCGGATGTAACGCTTAAGATGTTTCGCTTAAGATGTTTCGCTTACCAAAAATAAATGGCTAAAATATCGATTCAAAGCTTGATTAAATCGATATATAATAAATTATTTTTAAAACTAATAATAAAATATTACGAATAAAAATGTATAATGCAATTAATAAATTGTTCTGAATCATTAAAATTACACGCCCACAGCTTCAAAAACACAGGAAATAAATGAATGCATTCAAAATAACAAACCCTAAATTTTCCGATTAATGGATAATTCTAATTGCATTAATCTCGAATTCCCAAACACATAAATATTTTTTGATAAAATTGTTGTTAATAAATTATTAATAAAAAAAAGAGTGGGAGGAGCTTACCTAGGAAGGGAACGAGTTGAATAGCGGGGGGCGTGGAGGTCGACGGCGATGCAGCGGCAGAAGCAGACGACTCAACCGGGTCTAATAAAACAAATAAATCACAATTAACGACATTTTATTAGCCTTCATTAATTAAAAAAACGCGCGCGCGCGCCTAACGAACTAGAGTCAAAAATATTCGCCGAAATAAAAAATGAGGCGTTAAGTGAAAGTTCCGCGCGTGCGAGACGGCGATTGCATGCAGCCAGCCCCCGCCACCAGAGGCCGCCGCGTTGGAGATTGATGGCGGGGAGGTAGGATAAGGGGCCGCGTGGCGCTCCGATGATAAGGGCTCTTACAGGGTGATTAATAAATAACGGAATCGACGAGCAACGACCGACGAGATTAAGCCAATTAATTACTCCTCTTCGCTGCTGACGTCACGCCTCGCTATTACGACGTCACAGGGGGATACCAGCCTGGTGAGGCCCTCGAAACAAAGCGCCCAAAGCGTTTCGTGCGGGTGAGCCCCCTCGGTAGGCCCGGATGGGAAGGCGTGAGGGGGCGCTTAATAGAGGACGCTGCGTTTGCTTTGATCACTGAGACGGAAAACGAGTTACTACTATCGTTAATGATATTTAGATTGCAATACAACAGACACACACACACGCTCTTTTCTATGCAAATAACTCGCTCATATTTGCAACTTCCGTTCGACGTACGGGGTGCGTCGCCGTATACACGGTGCCACACTTCATCACCTATTACGTGCTTCAACGATTCAAGCCAAAAAATCAAGATAAAAGCAATAAACGAAATTAATAAAAATCACTAAACAAAGATTGATAAAAAAAATTCACTAAGAAAAGATCAGTGAGCAGAGATCACTAGGAAAACATAACTTATTCAAAATCATTAAACAAAGATCACTAAAAAAAAGTCTTGAAGCAGATCACTAAGAGACGATTACTCAACAAAGATCAGTAAGAGAAAATACAATATGGTGTCAGAATAACGGCGCAATTGGGACCATACTCTTGCCGCTAAGTGAAAATCGCGGTTAAGTTAATCTCCATATTAGGCTTCAATGCAAGAGAAGATCACGATTCACAAAACAAAGATTAGTAAGAGAAGATGACTCAACAAAGATCAGTAAGAGAAGATGACTCAATAAAGATCAGTAAGAGAAGATCACTCAACAAAAATCAGTAAGAGAAGATCACTCAACTAAGATCAGTAAGAGGAGATCACTCAACTAAGATCAGTAAGAGGAGATCACTCAACAAAGATCAGTAAATAAAGATCACTCAACAAAGATCAATCAACAAAGATCACTCATCAAAAATCAGTAAGAGAAGATCACTCAACAAAAATCAGTAAGAGGAGATCACTCATTAAAGATCGGTAAGAGAAACTTACTAAGAGACGATCATAAAGAAAAAAATCAGTAAGAGAAGATCACTCAACAAAAATCAGTAAGAGGAGATCACTCATTAAAGATCGGTAAGAGAAACTTACTAAGAGACGATCATAAAGAAAAAAATCATTTAACAAAAATCCCTAAAAAAATCTTTAAAAGAAAATCACTAAAAAAAATCTTTAAAAGAAAATCACTAATGAAAATCTTTAAAAGAAAATCCCTAATATACAAAAATCATAAAGAGAAGATAACTAAGAGTAGATCATTCAAGATAGCTGAATAAAAATCACCAAAGATTAATAAACAAAAATCCCTAAACCCAAACTTTATTAATGAATTTCTTATGAATAAATGTACCTAGTACAGTAAACATGGTTAAGTGACCTTTTGAGTTATTCCAGTACCGAGTCATGCAGTTCCCTCCAAGGCAAGTTGCTACGACCTCAACCAACTCGCTTCTTCAAACTGCGGGGTGTCACACCGCGTTATTATCGTACACAAAAAAAAAATTTATATATTTCTCCTCGTTCGATTTCATCTTTCTAATTAAAAATAATGCTCCTAATATTTTGGTATCCGGCTGTATCCATTGCCTTCGATCGCCGCCAACCCCTCAGCCCTCCTATACCTGGCCCCTTATTTCCCATCGCATTATAGCCTGCCATGTTGATTTTGTATAATAATTCTGCATTTTCTCTCAAATTATTCGATTCATTCGAGCGAACACTTATTCGCATCACGATCAGCCGACGTCATCGCCGACTCCATTAACCCCGCCCCCTCGCGACGATTCCATTCAACCACCAGACGATGACTTTCGAAGTAAACACCTTTTTATTTCAATTATTATTTAACTTTAAATACCCCCTCCCCTCCCGCTAACCCCCTCGGTATTCACCCCCGCACCGATGACAGACATCGGAATTCACTCCGAGGAAAAACCAAATTAATGGGCTTTTCTGACTTTTTCGAGAGAAATTCAGCGCGCATTCAATTATAGCGATTGACGAACTTGAAGCGACTCGTTCCATTCGTCTCATCATCATTCTACACTCTCAAACTCCCTTCCACGTATTTCAGTCGCAAAACTTAAAAAATGGAATAATGAGAAAAATCATAAAATAATTGTCAAAAATCATAAAATAATTGTCAAAATTCATAAAATAATTGTCAAAATTCAAAACAAGTTTGAAGCATAGGCGTGGCATAAATAAACAGTAGACTTACTGAGACTCTCGCTAATCTGTTACCCCGACTACTGTAGTTTTCATTATCTTTTGGAACACGTGACTTGTCGCTGAGTTATGCTCAAGTGGATTTGCCTTAATTTTCATCAAAATTCACTAAAATTTAGTTTTCCATTGACAATCTGCACTTCGGACACTCTGAAATCCGACAGGTATTCGGTTCCACAAATGTCGGACTAATGAAAGTTTTATTTAGTGAAACTTGCAATTCATCACAAAAGTTCAAATTAACACTAGTCCTTTTAAAGTACAAGTGGGACCATGTTGATCTGAGCGGTCGCCATTCTCCCAGTGTGGTCTACTGTGACAAAATGACAAACTTTTAAGCTTTTGAGGTGAAAGGGATTTTTAAAAGAGCCCAAAATTTTATTATTTTACAAATTTTAGTATCACTGGATCAGAGTTCTGTTTTGTAGCCGCAATATAAAAATTGCACTTGAAAGGTGGCTATTTCAGCACCGATGGCCAACGTTCAATCCCACGGGCCACTGCTAAGATCCCGGAATTATTTTTAATAGTAGGAGAGTTATTCAAAGTTATTCAACTGGTGAGTAACTTGCCTAAGCACTTCAAAGCTGCCAGCATTAATTTGAATCCTTGTAATAAATACAAACAGTCTCATTACTTTTACGCTGCATAATGTTGTATTATTTTTCAAACTTTTCACCTTTTAAACATTTTTCGGACATAATTTCGGTTTAGTTTTTGTGCTCTCATTCTGAACTACTAGCTCAAGTTTGGTTTGCTTCTACGGTTTGGAGCTGCGTAGCACCCACTTCACGATGTTTAGTTGCTCATAATCTGAATAATATTACTGTATGTCTTAGAATTAAGAAGTCTACCAAATACACGACCAAAAATGAAAAAATTATACAAAAATATTTGAATTCTTGTTTTACATTCGGCAGAAATTTTTCTGAACTCGCTGTATAACGCCCGCAATAAGTGCTTAATCCCATACTTTGATAGATAGTTTGATAACGCTAAAGTAAATGCGGCCCAAGTGACTACCTTAAATAATTGTTATTTGTCACCGCAAAAAAAAAAAAAAAAATACCCCCCACGAAAATAAAATAAATTTTTGTCTTAATTTTATCCCCCCCTTCCCGTACCTGCCACTTTCAATTAAAAAAACACATTTCCCCACCCAAATCTAAATTTCAAATAATCTTTAATTTATTATCTCGTATTATTATTCTTTTCCTTTAAATTCCCTCCCCGTTTTCTATTTCTCCTCGGAAGGTGAGTAGGGGAATAGGTAAGACAGAAGAGTGGGGGAGTGAGGTAATTTGTGCCGGATGACAGAGAGTGGAGGTAGCAGACGACGCTGAGAGTAGCGCTGGCAAAGCAAATACAAATGAGAGTCGTTGAGTAGACTTTTTTTTCTCTTCTTCTTCTTCATCTTCAAATCTCTTAAATATGAAATAAAAAAATTTCTCCTTAAACATACATGACTGTACATATGCATTTATTAAAAATCTTTCTCTCCATCACTCTCACTCACTCCATCTCTCTCTCCGTCTTTTTGCGTTTCCTCTCATGAATTTCATTCTGATTAGATTTACAGTTCATTTCCATACCCACCACCTATCCCCTTCTCAAAACCCCCCAGCACCTCTCCCTCTGTTACAATATCCGTGTCTGTGCGCATTACATCGGCTTTCATATGCTTTAATTTTGTTTTTCTCTGATTATTAAATCTTTTTATTACGCGTTCTGAAACAATAGACGAACCGCGATCACGCATGCGCGCTCAACGCGTCATCAATGCGTGCAAAAATGTATTGTAAAGGATGGGTGATCAATAAGCACCCCTCATACCGATAAAATAATTATTATTTTCCTTCCTTATGCGCGGATAAATACAACCATTCAATCTTTTGTCAATTATTATTTGCCATTTTATTTACTTTTCGCTTTTAATCCTAGTCTTTTTTTTTTTTTTTTAGTATTTTCAGAGATTTTAAAAAGAAAATTTAAATGATTAAATTTCTTCTATGTAGGCTAATAAATAATTGCGACTAAATGGCAGTTTATTTTTCGTAATTTCCATAGTAAAACGATAGCGCGACCGAAATATAAGTATCCAACTTCCGCCTGTTATTAAAAAAAAAATTAGTATAAATAAAATTTTAAAAGTGGTTCCATTTTACAGAGAAACTCAGAAAGTGTTTTGGGAATAAAAATAATCTCTTAGATATTTCAATAAATGTTAAAAAACACCTAAAAATTGAAAAAGTCACGTTTGACACTCATTAGAGCAGTACTATCCTGTGATAACAACGCAACAATAATAAAACAAAAATGCAACAACAATTAAAAAATACTGTAAATAGCAAAACATTGCAGCAGACATTCGAAATGTGAATAACTTAGAATTAGTTCTAAATTTAAGTTGAACTACGTGTTTCATAAGTGGTCAATGTGCCTAGCTGCATCAATGGCATTCATTTTACAGCATAAAGAGCGTTCAAACATGCGTAATTTTAAACGTACAAGTACATGATTATTTAAAAAAATTCATAATATCAAAATATTATTAAAAATTTATCTTTTTTTAAAAAAAAATATTAGCATGGAAAAATGTTATTTCTGAAAACGTCTTTTAATTGAATTTTAACTTTTTTTAATATTTTTTGAATTAACTGAAAAATTATTTTTATGCAGAAAAAACTTTCTCTGTAAAATGACACAATTTTTACATTTTAATCTTTGATATTTTTACGTATACTATATAAATTCCATAAACTCTATAGGCATAATCAGTACCGGGCATAATATTTCTCTCGATCTATTGTCACTTCCCTTTGTATTTTTTGTTGGTCACTAGTTCTATGCCACAGTATAAAAACAGCAAAAGTAAAAAAATAGAGTTCTGAACTTGCCCTCGTTTAACCCGGAATTTGTTAACCCTCGCACTTCACCGATTCCCTTGATCAACACTGGTCGCTGCCATTTAACCTCATTTCCAAACGAAAGCCACACTTAAAAAGTCCCTAAAACGGAAGTAAGATGACGGCGCCGGTGCTTCCATCTATCGTCTAGTGCGCAGCAATTAAAAATGACGTCAGTCGGAGTGACTCCCCTCACTCAGCCAAAACAGTCAAATTGAAGCATTTTCTACTCGAAACGTTTTCGCATGAAAAAAACTTAATATCGGGCGTTTGAAAGCCCCGCCCACTCGCTTTCCCCGCGAGAGAGCGTTGAAGGGGCGCAGGAGGCCCCTCAACTCCCCTCCGCTACGACCCAGCGTATTGACAATTCGCAATAAACTGTTCCAATCGTATTCAAATGAAGTTTGTTCGCCTTCCGGAATAAAAATAATAAAATATGTGTGTGCGCATGCGTAGAAGGAGAGAGAGAGTCAGAATGATGGAAAGAGAGAAAGAGATAGAGGGCGCGAGTGTGTGTAAATTCAAAAAGTTTTCTTCCAGGCGCATGCGCTCTTTACGCGATATTAAAATTCACAGATGAACGCATACGAAATGCCCAGCAGACGACAACTCATCCGCGCAAACATCAAGGCGCATGCGCGCGCGGCTACTCGGAGAAATTAAAAAAGAAAGGAAAGCTTTTTTTTTTTAAACAAATGTTGAAATAATTACAATTTATTTCTCGAATAACATTTTGCTTACTGTTGTTATACATGTACAGTGATGCCATTTTTTTTGCGTACTTGTTTATTCGTAAGCAAATTTCCCAGGAAACTAATGCGGCGTAATAAAATTGCAATAAAGAGTGATTAGAATCGCATTTACACGTAATATATTTTAGAATTAGCGTAACAAAATAAACATACGCCACATACCGTACGTTAAAACCTTCGACCATGAAACACACTTCCCTTAAGCAACTGCGTTAGAATAGATAGTCGAAGGTTATAAACAATAATAAAATGGACTTAAAAAATAATATAAGAAAATACCCATAAAAAAACTTCTACTACGTGTAATGTCAAATAAATTGGTAGAACGTACATAAAAAACTAAGAAAAAAATTCAATAACCTTACAAAAACTGTAAAACAAAAGTGCAATAAATTCAGTATAATATTCGTGCATTTGCAAGGGACGTAAACAAACTTACAAAAAATTGTAAACTGAATTTTCAAAAACCATCAAGTACATTTACAAATAGTAATTACAGCCGCATAAAAAACTTGCAAAAAATAAACTTGCAAAAAAATTTAAATAAACTCGCAAACAAATTAAAATAAACTAGCAAAACAAAATCAATAAACTTGCATTAAATATGTCATAAAAATAATTGCAAACATGAAAAATAAATTTGCAAAATAAAAATGAATAAACTAGCATAAAATGCAAAATAAACTGATAAACTTGTAAGTGTTGATTAATAAACTCGCAAATGTTCTGTGAAATTAAATTTTCGAGCAATATTTGCCCAAAATCGCCAAATTAACTTAAAATATTTTGACAATAAGACTAATTAAATCGGGAGAAACAGTTTGAAATATGCAAAACGAAACATTTATTCGAGAGAGCATGCGCCAACGAGCAACTACCGCTCGGAATTATTTAACCGCTTTAGATAAACGTTAGTTGCGAACACAGAGGGAGCTCTCGTCGCATCCTACACCATGCAAATTAATCGTAATAATATTAATTAATTAGAGGAAACGGCGAAAATTAAAAAGGAAAACAAAGGAAACGATAATTAATAATTATTCCCAAAATGGCGTCGTCGTCGTCTTAATGAATAGCAATCTATTTACTCGAGGAAAAGCCAAAGTTGTAGCGAGATTAATTGAAACAAGATGGCGGCGATGGCTGCAGTCGCCGACCAAAAAAAAAAGATTTCCAATTGTTTCTAATTGAAGGGGATTTTTGCTCCGAGGAAAAGTAAACACGCGAAAAGTCCGCGGGGAATTCTGCGATTTGCATGGCATCCAATTAATTGAAGGCTTTTAATTGCAGCAGACGATTCAATTGTTAACCCCGCCCACCAGCGTCTAGACTCCCACCTCGGACATCGCCGGACCAAATAAGACACCTGCCCGATCCCTCGCTTTTGCGAATAATGATAATAATTTAGAATTTTTTCATAAAAAAGATAGCACAAAATATTTTTCAAATTTGGGGTCCACAAAATTTTTTTTGATTGCAGCATCATAATTCACGTTTAAATTTTGTTACCAGGGGCCGACGAAATATTACGCCCCAAACAAACCAACCGGTCCTGATAGTTCTCCAAAACATCGTTACAAAATATCACGTTCAAAATCTTTACATTTTCTCGCATTTTTCTTTCAAAATTCAGCACATGTTTTATTCAAATTTTTCAAATGTGCGTTTCCCAATTTTTAACACACATTTTTTAAATTAAAATTCTAATTCAGTAATACCTAATTCACCGTAAATAGTACTGTATTGAAGATAATAATAATTCTGCTCCCAGAAAAAGTGACAGTGCCGGATTAAGCCGGCCCTGGGCCCGTAGCACATGTTACCCAGGGGCCCTAAGTTTTGTATGATATGAAGATGGGCGGGCAGATTTCCAAATTTTCTACCCTGAGACCAATTTTTTTTGGCCGCCCCTAAATTAAGCAAATTATGATGAATTTTTTAAAGAAAATTAACACATTTTTGCCAAAATTTTACTAGGTAAGCATTTTCTGCTAAGAAATATGGTATAATAAAATTACAGTAAAAAAAATTCCGATTTTTATGGTTAAAAAAATTAATAAAAATCTTTTTTAAGCCCAAAAGAATTATTTCTTACTGACGCTACTTGGAAAATAAAAGGAATCAATATTAAACATAAATACCAATCTTCGAGAAAATAATATGTATTTTAATGAAAAATGTACGTGTGAATTAATGACAGATTATTTTTTTAACGCGTCGAAAACTAAGATTACATTAAATCCCTCGGTAATCGCGGTACTTTACATTCCGCGGTTAACGAGGGATCATTTTTTCCCAATTTAAAATTATTTTTTTTCTTTCGAAAAAAAAAAAAGATCCTCCAATTATAATTATTAAAAAAATGACAGAAAAAAAAGCCCAAACTCAAAATTGCCATTAAATCATTTCCGGCTTCCGCTCTTCCTGTATCCGATGTTTGAGAGGGTGGTTGAAACGCGTCAGCATTGTTTTAGCATAGAAGAGACAAATCGGAAGTTTATTAGAGGCGATGGAAAGTGATCGAACGGAGCGACACCTGGCGACAAGCGATAAATAAAGACGTGAAAGAGAGGAATGAATAGAGCGCGCGTTGTGGGAGGGAACTTTCTTCATGATTTTTTTTTTATTATTATTATTTTTTTAAAATAAAAAAGTTGACACTTGAGATGAAGTCGGACGCCCTCAACTGTCACATAAAAATCTCGCGAGATTAAACGAGAAAGTGAAGGTGGCAGTGCTGTCAGATACATACAAGAGAAGAAAAAAAATAATACAAAAATAATACAAAAAAAAAAAAAAATTGGTTCGACCTGCGGAATTAATTTGATTATTATTCGTCTTCGAAACAGCTGTTTCATCGCTATACAAATACCCTAGACTCTCGCGATCCAGTGTATAAAATACTGCTTCGCAACCTATTTATCAAAACGAGCCACATCCTTCACGAAACTTTAGTGTCAGCAGCAGGTGCGCAAAACGTCGTTTTAAAACGAGAACAAAACTTGTCCCACAAACTCGCTTTGTTTAAACTTTTTTTTAAACCTTAATTTTCAGTGGCAACATCGTAGATTAATCAATCTCAGACCATATAAAGCGATGGGTTATTAGGGAATGGAGTGGGCCGCGGCACTACGGTTGGGAATAAGAATGTATATGGGTGGAGGGCGGGACTTAAGGTGATTCGGATAAAAAAAATAAGTTTCAATTTCGTGTCAGATTTCGATGACGCGTCAGCATTTCCTCTCTTTCTCTCTCTACAGTATCTTGCGATCCTCTCTTTTATTAGGCGTTTTGATATATGATCTCTCTCGATATACGAACCAACTAAATAATACATCTATCAAAATTTAAGACAAATAAAAAGAAATTCTTTTTTTTTTCTTATGATTATTTTTAGAATCGATTTAAATGCGGAAATCTTTCTTTCAAAAATTGTTAGATACACCGCGAATTTCAGGGCTTCAAAGTTTCCAAAACTTAAGAAAGTCAAAATCTCCTGATAAAAAAAATAAGACAATACAAAAAGCTAAATAAATTGCTAGACAATAACTATCCTACTTCACTCAGCTTTTCATTTCTTCGTTTTGCATACTCGCATTTTCAAAGTTGCATTTTACCTTAATTTTCTTTTATTTGCTTATAAACAAATTTTATTAACTTTTCTATTGCCTATACACAATAACTACGGTAATATAAGTTATTCTAATTGCTATGTAACATGCGTCGGTGCGACAAAAGCTGGCAACTGTTAGGGTCACTCTGATCGCCAAAAACCAAAAGCTGAAAAATCCCCAGACTTCACCATGAGTGATTTTTAATTTGTAGAGATCAAATCAGTGGATCCTGATTATGCTAATGCTAGTC
>JAQGAY010001669.1:0-13268 GCA_034698085.1 Polydesmus angustus
AATTTGAAAGCTGATCTTTGGTACTGTACTGTACGTGTATTCGGAAAGAGAGTTGTTCGTTTTGGGGAAGTGAGCGAGGGAAAACGCTGATAAGAGTGTCGCCGTGGGTGGCTTCATCTCTTCCGCCGCCGCCACCGCCTTCATCGAAGCCGTCGTTTGGCCGTCGTCCAGGCGATATCAAATTATATTTTACTACTAGATTCGTGTATGTATTATCATTCTTTTTTTCTCCCCACCCTCCATCGATATAATAATGTCTATCGAATTGTATTTTTTTGTTGTTGTTGTTGGTTGATTTAAAAGGTCAGACGTACCTCGTGACCTGTTCTCGCTTTACACATTATATGAGGGAAAAACGGTAGATTTACTTTACCGCTATCGAAACGACAGAAATTTTCTCATATTTTTATTAAATCAAATACCACTTGGTGTTTCTTCTATCTAAACAGCGATGTTGACAGTAGGAGCAGAGTTAGCCGGCAGTGTTGACTGATGAAAACGAAAGTTTGTATTTGTCAGATCCGGTGTTTTTGAAGAAAATCATGACGCGGACGAGAGAGAGAAAGTGAGATCGAGGGAGGATTTATGAAGTTGGCGATGTTTAAACTAGCTAAATAAGGTAAATCACAATTAGTCTCGGAATAGAATTTTTCGGAGATTAATGAAAAGTAAAGAGAACTTTTCTTTTTCCTCTCTCCTACTCCCTCTCCTCTGTTCGTATTAAACGGCCCGAGGGGTTGAGCCATTCGAGATCCATCAGAGCCTGGTTCGTAGTCTCTGCCTCAGTGAGCGAGGTCGAAGAGACATATTAGGCAAACAAACCATTTCCTCTCTCAATTTCAACCACCCACTCCTCATTCTTTTTATTTACGTTTAGCTTTTTAGTCAAAATCTGTAAATTGGTTTTGGGAAAGTCTTCATCTCGGTTTCCCCTCTGACTTTTTTTTTCTTCTTCTTCTTGGCGTAAACGTGGAAAGAAAACAAGGCTGCGGAGTCGATGGGGTGGTAGGAAGGAAGCCACGCATATTTTTAACAAATGGTTTACTTTTCCTAGGACTTTTGCCTAGCTAATCAAGGTTCGACAAATACGAATCGCGTGTTTGAGTAAACTTTGGGCGCCCTGAGAGGAAGCGAAGGAGTCGTGGTAGTGGTAGAGGGTGTGGGGGAAGCAAAATCAATGGGGGAGAGAGAGGAAGCATATGCGAAGGAGTTTGTAAACACGGTACGGTATGTTGGTGTTTCTGCACATTGTGGAGGTAGGCCATGTGATAAAAGTTGCCGACAGTGGAGTGTGTGCCGAATCGTGTTGTGGTGCTCGGAGGTCAGGAGTCAGACCGAGGAACACCCGAAAATAAAAGTTGATTTGTGAGAACCACAAACTAATACCATATGTGGTTTGTAAAGTGCCAAGTGGCGATTTTTTTAACGTCTTTTCGCTTTCCGAAAAGTGTTTTTTCGAGGTTAGCCTGGCTTCGCATTTACTAGTAGAGGTGATAATGGCCCCGAATTCACACGGATATAATAAAATCACGGCTACTATTACACGAATACATTATACTGTACTGTACTTGTTTATTATGCACGGTATTACGGGAGCAAATTTAAAATGACTAACTTTGATTTTTTTAATGGTAAAAATATGTTTTGCCAGACTTTTTTTTTAAACGTCTTTAGAACAAAATCTCGGGCAAGTCAAATCAGAGCAACGCAAAAAAAAGGTGGATTTTGAAAGTGGACTCTTTTATTATTGTTTATTTTTGCTATTTATGGAACTGATTCTATAGATTTTGGGGTTCCATCTTGTATTAACCTATCCTTCTTAGTATCGTTATAACTTTTACAGATGCTTCGCTGCACAATATTAGGGAAGGAAATGTTGACGAGATTTCTACCCGCATAATATCTGGTTTTTATTGACCAATTGAAAATGGTTTCGGCTCGTTTTACATGACGCTATTGAGAAATTACGAACCTGGTGAAAGGGCATATTTTTTGTTTGATCAATGCGTACCGGTTTTGTTGTCGGTTAAGTCGGTATTGTCAACAATTTGTGCTTTCGTTCGCTGAAAACTGCTTTTTAAAAGATGGAAGAAAAGAAATTGGGCGATTTGATCCGTGGGGAACTGGTATGAGAGGATGAGATGGATTGTAAACCCCGATTAAATAGCCAAAACGTTTAGCTTTTCAAACTTTTTTTCTTATTCTTCTTTATTTATCCTGCAATTTGTTTTAGTTAGTGAATGGCGATTTGGGAGGGATTTTGAAAGTTTAGGTAAAGAATATTTTAGGAGCGCAAATTACGAGGAACGCCGAGGATTATTTCTCGAACTCCGGGTGTGTGTGTGTTTTTACAAAATAAATATTAAAAAAAATAAAAAAAGGGGAGGGGGAGAAAGATAATGGTTATTTATTTAGGAATCGGAACCCCCGAGATATACAACGCGCAGTTAGTCGAGGTGTACGTTTCAATATAATAGGGAAGATGAAAAAAACTATAAAAAAAGATCCCGCTAAAAAAAAAAAAAAGTTGAGTAAAACTATTGAATTGCTCTCTTTCCTCACATTGGCAGTCGGAACCCGAAAGGAAGATGAATAGGTGAATGAATAGGCTCGATGAAAACAGTTTAGGACGAATATATTTGCCGAACCAAATTCGCACAAAAGGTCGAAGGGACATCTGAATGTGTCCTCCTGGCTGGTGAATCGTTTAAAAGAGCGAGGGTGGTGGTTCGAGGGGTTATTTAGAGCTCCGATCCTGCCCGGGCTCGTTCTCTCTCTCTTTCGATGAAATGAAATACCGCTCCACACCCCCACATCACGCTAACTTTTAATGCTTAGTGTAAACGAATGCTGCTGCAGCCTTTGTTGATGTTGTTTTAGCCGCACGCGAAATATCGGGAGAGAGAGACGATTAGCTCCCCGCGTGGGGGCGCGCAATGTTTAAACTTTTCTTTTCAGTTTTACGTCTAGTTCAGGGTCTGAATGAAGATTTTTTTTTCGAGGGTCCCATATGTTAAAGTGGAAATTCATCTGCGTGCTCGACCCAACCTAAATCTCTAAACTATTTTCGCTGCTTTGCAAAAAAAGAATATTTTTTTTATTTCTTTTTGTTGGTTGTTTTTATTTTATTTAGAAAACGGCTGTTTGAGAAGTTGAACGTAAATTGTGGGATTTTTTTTTTTTTAGTGTAAATGTTTTGCTTATTACGCTGAAGTAAAAAAAATTCTATCTATCTATTGAGCGTGGTGTGTACAAGTTTACGACGTGTTTACTGAGCAGTCATTTAGCAGCTGCTTTTGCATTATTCATAACGCTAAGCTAGGCTACCGATCTCCGTAGATTACATTTCGTATTGAATAATCGATTAGTTAGGTGAGGAGGGAGATGACTTTGCATTTTAATTGTGTGCCCGGTTAACAATGAAGAAAATTAATTAACGGTTAAGAGGAAAAATAACTGGAAGAAAAAAAAAAGTTTGGGTTATTGTCGAAGAACGACGCTTAGTTAGCTAACAAAACATTCATTTAAAACGCAATTAAACATATTGACATACCTATTTTTTTCTCTCCTATTCTTTAATCGACGTTGGTAATTAAAGTTGCGCAGTTTCTTTTTTTTTTGTTCTGTTAACTAAAATGAACTTTTCTAAACGCTCTCTATACAATATTAAAGTTAACCTGTTATGGTTACTAAATGCAATTATTTGGTTTCTGATTAAAGTTTTAAAATTCTTTTTTTTAGTCTCTCTTTGGAATTGATTCGAGTCAAATCACAATTGAATTACGCACACACACAGGCTAAAAATAGGTATCGGAAAAATCAATTAGGTAGTTTTCTTAAATGTGGCGATAATGGAATATTAATGGTTTCGGTTTACGCGGAAGAGAAGAATGAATAATTTCTAGCATTTTTTATTAGTAATATTTGCGAAGCTTTAAATTTGGTTGTTTGCGTTTATTATTTTTTTCTATTTATTGTTGTTGTCATGAAATGCCGTTTTAGTTACGGATCAATTGACCAGTTAAATCCTAGAATTGGTTTACAATCAATTGGATAGCTAAATCTGGATTTAGTTGAGTCGGTTGACGTAAGTGTTTTTTTTGAATTGGGTGTACTAGTAATCTCGTCGATTGGCTATTTTAAATCCCCGCTGTCTAACTAAATTCCTTTTCATCTTGTTTCGAAGGCTATTGAATTTGCATGTTCGATTTTCTATCGGGTGTTCCGGCGCGTGCATATGCGCAGTCTGTTCGGATTCGGCGGGAGGGAATTGATGGAGCGCGCGGACTACTTGATTATGTATAACAGTTTGCGAGAAGACAATTGAACGTTGTTGGAATTGATTTCGCATTCAATTTATCGCGCAAATCGTTTAACCAAAACGGCTTCTTCCTGTTTTTTTGGAGGAGGGGGGGATTTGCGCGTATTAAAATCCTCTACCGGTACTACTACTAACACTTTTCGTAAATAAAAATAAAGAATAGTAGTGAGATTCTTTTTCCGTCTTTTCCTTTATCGCATTCGAGTGCCCGAGTTGAGTTAAAAGCCCTACTTGCTATGCAAATTACACCTACTCTCCTCTCCAATTCCGACTTGGTTCGGCACGTCGATGGTGAACACTGAACAGGAAAAAGAAGAAAAAAAGGTGGTGGTTCTATTACAGCGAGGTAGGATGATACGTGTGTGAGCTATTGAATAGCGTGATATTCGGTCGGAAGTCTTTTAAGAAAAAATTCTCAATATGTTGCTCATCCTTTTCCATCTTCAAATTCCAAACATCCCTCGTCATTCACGGTTTCATCCGAAGCGATGCCAAACAATTATTTTTATTTTACGCGAGGCGCTTGTAAGTAAATTTTCATAGGGTAAAAAAAAAATTCTTTTTCGTTTATACGCGAATGTTGTGCGAAGGTTGCGCGAGTTTTATGTAGGTTAATTGATTTTCGATACATATTTATTTTGTGTTTACGCCTTAATAAATTTCAGGTAGGGACAATCGATCTCATTTTTTTTTTTTGCATAATCTGCATGAATGTTGTGTATTACTTACGCGGTATCTACGCCGTAGATTGGGTTTTTTTTTTGCGAGTCCGCCTTTTCATTTTATGTTTTACTGGTACTGAATTTGTAAGGTAAATTACTTTCCCTGATAACTGAATTTTTTTTAAAAAAAATTTATTATAACCGAAAAATGTTGATGAAATTTTAGTTTGGGTTGCCCTGTACGTTATTTGGAAATATTTTTTAAATAATGGTTTCGGAAATATTTTTTTAATATTATTATTATTATTATTATGCAGTATTCTAAAATATAAAGATGGCATAAGTAAAAAAAAGAAAAAGTATTTCCTGTGGCGTAATGTGTTGTTTGGTGAATGTGCTTTTCTGTTGTTGACATTTCGATCTGTTGGAGCCTGTGGGATTTTTGCAAAAGTTTCATTTTTCCGACGAAGCAAATCCATGTTCGAAAATGACATTTTGAACTTTTTAATTTTTTTTTATCTGTCTCTCTTTCTCTCTTTTCCTTTTAACTGTGCGCTGCTGCTGTTGCATTCGACATTTTTATATTTTCTGGTTTTGTTATCTAAAATCTAGCGTTGTAAAACACGAAATGGCAATTATCGTAATGACTAATTAACGATAAGCTATATAGCGTGTGCATTAAAATCGATAATTAGACACAGGAAGAGATGGCATATTTTTGATCACGTTATAAAATTTATGGCTTTCAGAATTATTAAATATTAAAAAAAAATTTTTTATTAATATACAAAAGAAAAAATAATTGCTGCCGATTTTTTACTATAGTATTTATGAGTTTTAATTTATAAAATGAGTTTTTTGACGAAAGCAAAATGTCAAATAAAGAATTATTTTTAGTTGATTAATTTCATTTTAAATATTTACATTTGTTTGGAATTTAGACGAAGGGTTGGGGGAAATTAGTTTTCGTAAAAAAAAAAAAAACAGCTCTTATTAGTTTTTGGGTGTATTTACACGGCGCGAATGAGAGTCAAATTTCCATTAGTACCCTCCCTCGTGCAAATTTGGTCAGAATTTCCTATCCTCCACCCCTTAGCAAATTTAAGTGACATTGATTGATAAGTGAAGCCCGCTAATGAATCATTTTTAAATCTCACCGCTGCTACCGATGACAAATTTTCATTGCCATTCCTTCTTCTTTTTTTCTCCTTCCTTTATTTCTTTGGAGCTAGCTTAAAGCCGTCTTATTACCTTGTAAAATGATTCCCCAATTAGCTGTAAAGCAATTAACCGCTAGTTAATTCTTATCTCCGATAGGAAAACGAACGAGGAAGAAAAAAAAAAAGAAGCTTTTTAATGTTAATTAATAGCTCGCGACGGCGTAAATAGTCGCTTAGTCGCGGTCAAACGGACGGACACGAACATTGACGCCGAAAACAATGGGCTAGAAAATAGGTATAACCGCAGCAGCCACGCTTAAGCTTCAATTTGTGAAACGTTTTATGTATTTTGCTGAGATAACGTGTTTTTATACCGTAACGAATGGCTAAATTAGCTTTAATTATAATCCCGACATTATACCGGCAAACGCTTTGATAACGGGCAAAAAAAATATAAAAATTGGAATTTAGCGAATATTATTAATATGATACCAATTATCTAAAAATTTCTCGCGCAGTCTAAAGCCGCGCAAAAATCAATAAATTGACTTTCATACTAGGTCTTATCAATGAAAGTTGTATTAATTCATAAAATTAAAATGGGCGAACAAGAAAGGATTATATTTTTCTGTCGTTTATCAAAATTCCTATAAGGTTATGGCAATATTATTACAAAATTATTATCAAATTTGATCATTCATGAAGAAAAACTATTTTTCTGTAGAAGAATCGTTATACTGTAGTACAAAAATGTACGTGTATTTCAACAAAAAAAAGGGGGGGAAGAGGAATTATTTGAACAGAAGACTGCAGATTTTTTTTTTTTGTATTTAGCGCGTGCGCGGATAATGCGAACCAGGTGTTCGCGCGCGCCTTCTACCAACAACGTTAAAACCGATGGGGAATTACGTTGACGTTTATACTTTACGGTTTATGAATTATAAACGAGTTTGAGCTTGACGCACTCTCCTTTAACACACACATCCCCCTTCGTTCCTTTTCTTTCCCAGTCACTCTGATTGGATTTGGGAGCGAGTGCGGCGGCTAAATCTCCCTTCCAAAAACTTGATTTCCATAGCCGAAAAGATCTCGGCCACAGACAAGGGTGTGTAGGACGATCGGGTGCAGAGGGGGTACCCGAACGGAGAATTTAAGGGATTACGTCAAGTCGGAAGAGAGACACGAGGAGAAAGTGAGAGAGAAATAAAGGATCAGGAATTGTGATGGAACTAATTGACGAAGCTTAGGTGAACAATAGGTCAGATCTAATATTTAAGACGAGAAATAAAATGGTTAAGGTAGAAACAACTGACAAGGTTATCGCCGTGCGGGATTAAAAATGAAGGAACGTAAAAGGAGGAGAGATATATTGTTTACCTGACAGTCAATGAACAAGCCCCGGTCATAATGGCTAAGAGTTAAACGCCAGGTGAAAAACATGCATCCATTATTATTATTATTATTATTATTAAGATGTTTTTAAGTGGTGGATACTAACTCTGTCGTGGTTTGGGGAATGCTGACCGAGGAACACTTAACATCCAAGGTTAACTCTCGGTGTTTTAGGTGACAACGACGCTGATTTCCTATCTTTATGTTCTTTTTCGTTTTTTGAAATTAAGGAGAATTCACACGGCGCATCTAAGTTTGCGGATTAAAATTGTATTTTGCGCCTATTTATTTATTTTTTTTAATGCACTGGGTTATAAACGTCGCTATTTTTAGTATAGCCTCCCTTATTTTTATTTTTTGTTGTGTGTTGCTTTTAAAAGCGAGGAGTCGAGTGATTAACTGATGAGTCGCATTCGACTCCCATTCAATTTAAAACGTAATAAAATTTTCAAGCTTGGCACGATAGCATTTTTTTTTTACTTGACTGGTGGAAAAGTGCTTTTGTTTTTGCTTTATATTTTTTTTCTTTTTAAAGTTTGGGGGGTTGTTTTTTTTATGTTGCGCGCACGAAACGGCATTTATGAGCGAATACATTTCTATATCGCCCATGTAAAAAGTGCGTTTTTTTTTTTATTTTTGAAAGGGAGAGAGTTTAAATTTGCGCTGTCTAGATTTCCAGGCGCTGCGAAATATTTAACTTGACAAGTATTTTTGTAGTAGCTGATATAAAAATAACAAAGGGAGAGAGAACGAAAGAAGGGAGTGAGTTGTGTGTTCGAATTTGTCTGATATAAGAGTTGATCTGCGAGATATTTAGTGTCATTACATTTGGATTCCATTAAAAGTAAAATGATGATGATATGGACTTTCTGTGTTTTGTATTACGACTCCTCTCTCTCTCGCTCGTTCTCTCTCTCTCTGTTCCCCATCGGACCAATAAATCGTAATTAGTCGAGCCTTCTCACTTAAATTTCACCGCACTTTTCCTCCTTGCCGTTCCTATTCCTATTCGATGTAGAAGGGGGGCAAAGGTAGACGCTTGATTCACGCCCTCCTCCATCTTCTTCCTGTTCCATCGCCAACTAACATTTTCTATAATCGATTTCTATACTAATCAAACGTCTTTGGTGAAGAAAAAATCCCTTCGAAATTCTACACAATTCATTTGCTCGTCTGAATTTTCGATCACGTTCACTCTCTTTCATCAATGCAAAGCCAATGGAAAAAGGGAAGCGCGAGAGAGATGGAGAGAGGGACGCGACACTATCTCTCCTTGTTGATCCGATGCTAATTTGCGACCATCGGGAATTGCGTTTCCTATTCCTACTTCTTGTTGGTACGTGTGCGAGCATTTGTACAAGTACGGTGTACACTACCTACGCTATACACACAAATAAATAGCTATCGATCTTGTCAAAATTGCGCGCGCTACATATTTCCTATATCTAATTTCGATATTCAGCATTTATAGATCGCGTGGATCTAATTCAGAAAGTGAAATACAAAAAAAAATAACACTCCCCTCATGCGCCTCCTCTCTTCTCCTCCCACAGACACACTTTTCACCCCCTAAGTCTCCTCCTATCTTCAAGTTTAGTGTGCGTGTGCGATACTCTTATACGTGTATCAAACTTTTCCCGCCCTTCTCACCTTATCACAGACGTGTTGCGCGAATGGAAGAATCTCGATTTAGCGTTTTCTGAAGGCGCGGAGAGAAAACATGGAGTGGTCATTTTGAATTTGCTCATTTGTTACTATCAATTGCAACGTTGGTAATTTTATTTGCAATAACAATAAATGTTGAGATATAGAAAAAAAAAAAATAATTAAAACGTTTGGAAAAGTAAAGAAAATCCGAAATTTTCAAAATATTTTTAAATAGTAATTAAGTTAACGTATTAAGTGATTTAAGTCGCAAATTTTATACATTTTTTTTCAGGTGCAAAATTTTATTTTTAATATTGGTAATACTGTACTGTATTTAAAGTGAACAAGTTCAAAATTTCATTCGAAAAAGTTTAAAAAATGGAACATAAATTTTTTTAAACTAGATAAATGTGTGATGTGATATTGGCAACATAAAAGTTTATTTTTTTGTGGATTAGTTTGAATAGATGTTGGTAAAAAACGATGAATCGAGAGTTCGCGTAGAAGCAAGTTGAATTGGAAAGCGTATAGAATAGACACAGAGCGGCGAACGAAAGATCGATAAATGCAATTATTTGTAGTTATCAGTAGATATATACGTGTTGGTACATATAATTGAGTATATATTATTATATAGCGAAGAAAAGAAGAGGATCCGAAGGGATAGGGGGGTTTGGGGTGATGACACTCGCTCTTTTCTCTCTTAACTTCACATTTCATGTTAGATGAATATCATCTTCTCGTGTTTTTCTATAGTGGAGATTTTGATATTATTCGTTTGCGCGCGCGTGTATATGTTTGTGGATTGGAACGCAGAAGAAGAGCTCTCTCGTGTGCATGTCATGAAGTAATGGAAAAGTGGAATTTGCTTGAGTGGCGGAGGTGGTTGGGTGGAGTTAGATGGCTCGGGTTAAGAGAGATAGACGAGGGAAGTGGGCGGATGATGTTTGGGGTTCCGACCTCTCTCTCTCGAGAAAAATATGGAAATGGCTGCGGGTCACACTTCGAGAAGACACGTCTATTGCATTAATAAATTTCGTCGTCGAAGAAAAAGCTTTTTTTTTTCTCGTTCTCTCTTTCCTTCGCTCGGTGTATATTATTATTAAGCTGTTGTTCCACTTTGAGCTTTGAGCGGAGGAGCTTTCTGCGACGAAATAATATTACAATGGAGATATCGATGTAGTTGATTTAAGATGAACACGATGTACACTTTTATCTCGTGTACCGTCCTCGTGTTAATGTCGGAATGAATAATCGAGTTTATGACGTGACGAGAGGTGTGTGTGCACGTGTAAAGTCCCTTGTTTTACCTCGATGGTCAACGTCGGGCTAATTAATGCTCGTGTCGAGCTATTACTGTTGGTCTCTTTGTTTTTATTGAATGGGGAAAACAATGAGGATTTTTAATGAGAACGGTTCAACCTGCTCCATTTATTAAGGTCAGGTTATGGTTTTTTTTCTTTATTTTTTATTGTTATTGCCGGAGTTTAATTGTGTATTGGAGGTATTGACAATAAGATAAATTTGCGCGAGGTACTTAGAATTCGCGCAAATCGAGGGTTTATTCTTTTTTCTTTTTTCTTTTAACTTTTAACTTTTTTTTTATGATATTTTATAGATTGATTTTTTTGTTGTTGTTTTTAAGTGGCAATTTTAATGATTTATTTAGGTTTGTTCAAGTGCGCTACTATATATATTTTTTTGTTGGCATTTTCAATTTTTTTTTTTTAAATTAAGCAACGTATTTTTTTTATTATTATTATTTGAGTGGGCGGTTAGGTGAATAGATTTCGTAATAGAGAGGATTGTTGAAGCGATTCCAAACTAGACGTTTTATTGACAATTTTGACGTCAGCTGCCAAATTAGATACTGGTTTTTATTGCTCGGGAAGATGACTGCAATCAAAATCAAATCTGTTTTTATTAAGGTTTGTTGTTGTTTTTTTTTTCTTCTACTATTTCCCTATTAATTAATTTTTTATTTGTTCGTACACTTCATTTTTTTTTATTATTTTTATTTTGCTTCGACTGGAGAGAAAAGCTTTTAATAATAACAGCCGATAAATGGCGGATCGAAAAGTCATTTTAACGTTGTTGTTGTTTTTTTCTTCTAAAGATCGAAGATTTAAATGGAATTGACTATCTTTTTAAAAGCTTTTTTTTTTTTAGAGGTTGTACTAAACGTTAAAACGTTTTTTTTTTGTTCATCTTAAAAGATTTTTATAAATACCGATTTAATTTTTATAGCGTGATTTTTTTTTTTTTTGCGCGATCTTTCATAAAAATAAGACGCGTTGGGGATTACCTTTTACGGGTACCGAAGATGAAGTGTGTTCGAGGGCAGTTTTATTTCGGAAGGTGGTAGTTAGAGGGATGCGTTGCGGATGGACATCACTTAATCCTATTACAACAATTACAAGATTAGGGAGAATGGCAATTGTGACGCTCGCACTTAGCGTTACCATTATCCCAACTACTATTTTTTTTTCTTTTTCTTTCTTTCTTTCTGCCTTTCTTTATCTTAAAATAAAATCCCAATCTCTGGGCATTTGAACGCAGCGGCTTTTAATGCTGCTCGGTCCATCTGAGCCTCTACACTCGAAAAGCCAGCGTCGCCGTTTGATTTAATAAGCTGGAAATGAAATGTAAAATCGGGGGAGTGGAGAAATTGGGAGGGCTAATCCTCGAAGCATGTGATCAGTTGTTTACCGAGTACATGATAAAGATTTTGTCGCGCGAGGTTGTTAGTGACGACACGTATGAGTAATCGTCGAGCTATAAAATATTATCTTAGGTCTCCGAGTGTACTGTAGCTCACGTAGGATGTTTTGCCGCGTTAGGCAACCGCACTACATGAATGTTTGTTGTATCGCTCGGCTTCTTCGTACACACCGAAATGTGTATTTATCTTAGTCACGTGGTTAACTTCCGTCGAGATTAAATTATTAAGCTCGACGGCCTACATATATTTTAAAATGAGCTTAATATTGATTGCATAATATTATCTACAGTGCGCGCGGCTTTTTCTGTTTATTCAATTTTGTTTTTCTTTCATTTATTGGGGCGCCATATTCGCTGTAATAAAATTGTGCATTAGAATATTATTATGTAGTGGTAAAGAGTACAATAGGCGCTCTAATTACACGTATTGAATTGGGATCGCTTTTCAGTTTGGAACCAATTTTAATTTTATTTAATATAATATTTGGGCGTTTATTATCTAGTTTTCGCACGTTTTACTGTATTTTTTTACGTTTTACAGTACTGTAGTTTTTTTTTTACCTTTTACTGTAATTTTTTTACGTTTTACTGAAATTTTTCTACGTTTTACTGAAATTTATTTTAAGTTTTACTGTAGCTATATTAATTTTATTAATACTATTTTGAAGATTTTTTAACGGTACGGTAGTTGCGAGCGTAAACAATGATTTAATCAATTTGCGTCTTTTGAAAGTCAATTTTACAAGCGATATAGTTTTCAAGAGCTTACTTTCCGTTTGCGTTTTTCAATTTTTTGAAAGCATCAACGCTATTTTCTTCCTAATTTATTTTTGGTCGACGAAAGAAAAAGGTTATAAATAAAAAAAAATGTAGCTATTTATATTTTACGACTTATTATTACGCGCGAAAGAATTTTTCAAGTGTGTGTGTGTGGGGCACATTCGGTGATTTGAGGTGTAATTGAACTATCCTTTTTTTTCCTTTCATTTTTCGAGCAACGTTTCAACATTATGTACATAAGCGACATGAAACGCACTCTCCCCGTGAAAAATCGAAGATGTAAACACGGTTCGCGTTGTAATGGCGTATTGGAGTAGTGGGCGGTGTGGATGGGAGAGAGAGAGAGGTCAGGCGTGAACTTGCATCATCGCCAAAGATCAATTTTCACACACAAGTGTATATAATATGATGAACTGAACTCGGCGCTTACGTCATATTGAACCTCGGCGAAAGAAAAATAAGGTCGCGCGCTCTGATCAACCGTAAACGACAACCTTTGGCACACGCAAATACAGTTCCATGTACACACGTTGGATGGAGTGAGAACAGGTCTGCCACGGTCAGTGAAATGGACGTGGTCAGTGG
>JAQGAY010001670.1:0-13267 GCA_034698085.1 Polydesmus angustus
ATTGTAAACTCGTCAAAGAAATTGACTCCGAGTAAAGAAAATATTATGAATGTCTTATCGAGTAGCAAGCTTGTTTTCTTACCTTGACACAAGACAAACGGCCAATGACACGGTCGCGGCACTTTCGCACTCCACACACTTTCACCCGTTTCCTGTTCTGCTGACCTTACCCCCGATTTCACGCACTAATTACGGTTAAAATTTCCAAGATTTTGTCTTTTTATAAATCACCAATTAGTTTTGTAATTTAATTAACTTTCACAAATTCACATATTCCTTCAATTTCAGCAGATCAAAATTCACAACAGAAAAAACCAAACACGCGGATTAATACCACTTTCGCTCTCTCATAAGAGAAACATCTTTTGCTCGCAACTACCCTACACTACAGTAACTGTACAGTACCATCGGTAGTCTGTGGTCCGTGGACTACAAAAATTATTACAAATGATCTGAAAGTCATAGCAATTCCGTCACATTCAAATTTTCGTTGATTTTTTTGCTTTGAATATTCATTGCAATGAAAAACATTTTAAATATTAACCTTTTTGTAAAAGAAAAATCTTCAGTAATTATTAAAATGCAATATTTAAATATAAATTTGAAGTTTATAATTACATTTAAAGACAAATTGTTATGTAATGCCAAATATTGTTTATAAAATAATAAGTAAATAATAAAATAATTTGTTATTTTTAATATTTATTTGTAACGAAACCTTGGATAAACTGTTATTATTGATTTTTAGCTGGTTCTTAAGTGAGAATTGAAAGGTTTTTTTTTCTATCAAGAACCCGCTTTTCTCCCGTGCTTGATATAAACCTACGCATCAAAATAGGTCCTCGATATTTTAAAATATAAAAATATTTAAGCGCTTAATTTTAATAAAACAAAAGGCGAGTCCTTTTTTTTTCTAAAAATATTTTGTTTTTCAAATAAAGTGTTTATTATATAATTCAACATTACTAATTTGCAAATTTTGTCCAGAACAGTCGACAATAGAAAGGGAGAAGAAAATGGCGTCCTTCTAGTTTGACGTTACTCTCAGTCTATCAATCAAAGGTAAATATCGCATGAGAAAAGCAAATCCAGGCTAAAATATTTCTTCAGGATAAGTGCCAATTCTTAGTAATACTGATTTTAAACATTGCTAACGTATTTTCTCAGCCATTTTGTTGATAAATGCATCGTAGTTTTCAGATATAAAAGACAATAAAATGCTACAACATCTATAGATACCGAATCAAGGTTTGCTTGATATTCGAATGCAAAATGTACTTTTTAATATTCTTATTATTTTTAGAAGAATGTACGCTGCGGTAGCAGGTTCCTCTCAACAGCTTAACGTTGACGCCAGCTGTTCAAACGGAACCGAAGCTTCACTTCAAGGTAAAAAAAAATGATTGATAGATGCGAATGATTGTGATGGCGAATATTTTATAATGTAGATAATGGCGAAAAGCCAGCTGAAAGCATGTTGCAATTATTAACGGCTGTTAATAAGGCAAGTACTAATCAGCCGCTACATTTGGATCGTACCGATATTAGTGTGGTTGTGGACGAATCGTTCTGTGTGAAAAGCAACAATGGGAATCAGCGTTGGCAATGCAACGTCTGTCCAAAGTATTACGCTACGAAGAACAACCTCGTCACTCACTTACTTGGTCACTACGGTGTGAAACCGTTTTTATGTACTGTTTGTAACAAGACGTTTAATCAAGCCACTCGACTTAAGTTTCACATGCTGAGCCACAAAGGTAATCATAATGCTAATCATAATAATCATAAACAAACATACACTTGTTCCATATGTCTGCGTTCCTTTGCACAACTCATGCACCTTAAGCGTCACGTGCTGACGCATGATAATAAACAACCTTATTCGTGTAAAGATTGTGCAAAGGGTTTTGCGCTGATGCGTGAATTACAAAATCATCTTGAACTGCATAAAAGTCACCATGATTTTACAGCTCCGATGTTCCCCAAAGGAGAAGAGCCAGTAGGCGATCTTCGATGCGAAGTGTGTGGCCGCAAGTTCCTATTCCTGAGCCAGATGAAAGATCATATGATCTCCCACACACAGATACGTAGATATGAGTGTGCCATATGCAAGATGAAGTTTCTTAAAGTACATCACTTGAAAGCTCACTGCTTAACCCACAGTTCAATAAGACCTCACAAATGTGAATTATGCGGACGAGCATTTACGCTGAAAGGAAATCTCATTAGACACTTATTAACTCATAGTAAAGAACGGGCATTTGAATGTGAAATATGCGCTAAACGATTTTCTCAACGTCAAACGTTAAAAACTCATATGGTCATCCACGCCGATGCTAAACCTTTCTCGTGTCCAGTCTGCAGTAAAGCTTTGGCCAGGGCTCATAATCTGAAAAGTCACATGGCGTTACATCGTAACGAAAAACCATACAAATGCCCACTATGCAATAGCGCTTTCACGATGAAAGGCAACCTTCATCGGCATTATAAAGAAAAACATAAAGAGTCTATAAAAACTACCTTGAATTTAGATACACAGAAGACGGGTACTGCTGTAGTTTTATCGAGCCAGTATTTTACCAACAACTCGCGTGCTGGTGGAAGGAACAGTGAAATGAACATGTTTGGTTTCTCCTCATTTTCTGCGAATGATCACGAAAATCCTCGTAAACGTAAAAAGACTCCAAAGAAACGGAAACGCATGCAACAAATGGTGTCCCAACAACAACAACAACAGCAGCAACAGCAACAACAACTTCAAGTAAATCAGAGTCAACCTTTACAACCGCAGCAGCTTCCTTCAAATACTAATGATACTCCACAGGTTTCCGGTGTTCAGGGACTTTTTCATCCAGACCGAAAGTCAAATGCTATTCATCCAACTAATCCACAATGTACTTTTGTCGATAATCTGCATAATTCAGTGCTAAATTATTATTGTAATGATCATACTTGCGCCTGCAAATTTCAGGGACCACTTGGTTACAACCAGCATCTAATGCACAAATTGCATACATTACATACGGCCATCGACTCCCTTGCAGTAAATAACGGTCAAGCGGCTGATAAAATTAATGCTCTTCATATGCCAATCGATGATAAGGTGAATAATATAACGGTCCAAAGAAATGCGCATGCTACTAATTTTTGCTAGTTGTATCGGCGTCGTGTGTGTTTTCATTCTAGTAATCATTCAATATCAATGTATCCGTTTTCGATAACATTTGCATTAAACGCATATTTAATACATTTTGTAACAGTTGTCGATGCGACAAATTCATGTAGATTGTACAATAATAAGAAAGAAATTGAATTTTAAATAGAAAATGTAGATAAACAAAAATTATCTTACCACCGTTTTGTTAATCCTAAACCAGAACTAAATGTTTGCAAACTTCCGAGAGACGAGGTTATCTTCATAATTAACGACGCTGCTTCCAGAATATAGCCATTCTCTCGTAGACTTGCAGACATGTTCTTAACGAAATTGCCGTCTTTATACTTTAAAATGTAATTAACAAGGGGCTTAAATAATGTTGTGGGTACAGTTTGAAGTACGAGATCCCGTTCAATCAGTAACTCGCATATTTCTTCATCTAATTCCATATAAGCTTCCTATAAAAATGTATAACCGTTTACAATTATTTTGATAAAAAAAAATATTGCATTAAAATTACTTCAGTATTAGCTATCAAATGATCTATAATTTGACAATGTAGTGACTCATGCTTCGTCAGAAGGCAAAATTTAAGTGTGTGGAAGTTACTTCCGTATTTGCGAACCTCGTTAAAAATAGGCTCAATTCCCTAAATATAATGTGGTTTATTATTACGATTCACGTTTTATAATTTAACTTGTTACTTTTAAATCTATGGCTGTTCTCCTTTCCATTGTACGTAAACAATCGACCACATAGCTTAATTTACCCGAATCGGTCGTATCCAGCATACTGCGCATAATTCGACACCATGGGTTGACGGATAAATCGCTTTAAAATTATTTCAAAATTCTTGAGACAATTATTCACATAAGCGATTGACAGATATAATTACCATGAATACTCAGAAGGAAGAATTGGAAAAGATGACAAAATGTTAGCAACACATTTTCCTTTATCCAAAGTATCACTATGCTCCAATAAATTATTTAAAATATTTTCTTTTTTTGCGTCACATTCAAATGAATCATCATTCACAACCTTAAAGTAAAAGATTATTAACATTACCGTTATAAATTTTTATTAAATTAAAACTTGCAATTTCTGGCCAAGTTTGATTGATCATCACTTGGATTTTGAAGGTGCCAATTGCTTTCAACTTAGAATCATTGTTAGAATAAAACTATAAAAAAAATGGTATATAAAGAATCTGGATTAAAATAAAATTGTTTTACCTTTTCTAATAAATTAATCAGACTTAATCTAATAGATATTGGAATGGACTCCATTATGTAAAGTGCCTCCAGTTTATTCATAATTTCATCTACAGAAATAACATTTCTAGAAAACACATATAAAGAAAATATTAATCAATATTCTAAATGCGTCAAAATGAAAAGCAAGAGTATACATTTTTGAGGAGACGATCCCGTGCAGCATTTTTTTAATAACTTCGATTGTGTTCATGTGTACCAACAAGTGTTCAAACGGGGAAGTTTGGCCACTGAAATAGCGAAATATTTAATTCAAGATTTGCTCTTAAATTTAATGAAATGTATTTAAACTAATGCAAATACTTACAGCAAATGATTTACTACAATAGTAAATGCTTCAGAAATCAGATTTTTGATTTCAACGGAAAGGTTTGGTGGACAAAATGACAGCATGTGTTTCAACGTATCACAAGTTATACCAGTAATTACAAATTGTAGCAAAACATTCTTGAGTTTGTCTTCGGAGTGAGCAAGTCTAAGTTGTTGGACAAACTCCCGTATTACTTCTTCTTCAGGATAATTTTCAGAAGTTTTTGACAACAACCAAGAAGTATGATTCTTGGCTTGATTAATAAAATTTATGACTTCTTCCCAGTCAGAACTTAAATTTTTAAAAAAAGATAAACTTATAACCAAAATAAACAAACACTATTTTAAAATATATTCTTACCTCTGTAGACTTCCCTCGTTGCAACGCCGAAACTCCTGTTTAGAATATTTTAAAGATCTATTCAAAATCTCAATTCGAGCTTCTTGTGGTATTTCATCGAAAGACAAATCTGAGAATAGGGCTTTATCGATGAATTTACTGAAATCACTGGAATTGAGAAATTCGAAATAATCTTTGCAAATGCCATAACGCGAAATCCAATGTTCATAGGAATTTATATTTTCCTGATTTTCTTCAGTTTTGCTTTCCGTAAAGCATTTTAAAACAAATATGCCATAAATTTCACTAGCTGTTACTTCCAGGCGACAGCACTTTGATATCTGTGGAGCCAGTTTTGCAAACTTTTTTATATTGGTTGAAGTTAAACAAGGTTTCAACGTATTTTCAATGGAGTCGTTATTATTAACAAGTTTCACATAATCAAGTCCTGTAAATAAATAACATGGTATGTAATCTTTTATTATTTAAATTTTAATAAAAAATACAATTACTGTATAATAAATATTTCTAATTCAATTACCTTTGGCAATAGGTCGTAACTTCTTTAAAAGAGACAATCGCTCGTCAACATTATTTGGTTGGCATTGTTGCAATAATGTATAATAGTAGATCAATCGATTGTGATTTGTCCCAGAAATAGTTACGTATACTCTAGATTCCATCCTCTCTTTGAACATTTTCTCGTTAACTAAAACCTTAGTCATCAAGTCCAATGAAGTTACTCGCTGTTCCAAAGCTGACTGCTTTATCTCTTCTTCGTTAAAAAGATATTCTAAATGAGTCATATACAATTCCCAAAAATTCATCTCGTATCGTTCAGCTAATGAAATTGCAATTTTAAATATTTTATCATCGGTTGTCCTAAAAAATAAGAAATCATCAAAAATATCTATACAACAGGTATTATGACAAATTCTTACATAATAAGACCTAAAACAGTTTCGAATCGATATTTCTCATCAGAGCCGAACCTTGCAACGTCTACACCTCTTCCTAGATTTAATAACAGCTTTCCTTGAGCAAAGTCATCCCGCTTCTTCACGTAATATTGCAAAAACTCACAATATTTTTTCAATTCTGAATTTTCAATGGTTTTAAAGTGTAATCTGGCGTATCTTTCTGCTCGTTTAAATAGTGTTTCCGAGTCGTTAATAAATAATTTCGTTTGACTGACTAATCCAGCTAATTGACATATTCGGAGAGAGTATATGTAGATTGCTAATAATACGCACTGATCAGTATTAGGAAGGGTTTTGAAGCATTCATCAATGGTTACAGGATCATTAACTGTTAATAAGCACGCCAAACCCAAAATTGAATCCAAAGGCATTAAGTTTTTGGCTACTTGTTGCATAACTATAAATTTTTTTACAAATAGAAATTAAAAAGAAATAATTTTGAAGCGTTTAATGTAGGCCTATTTACCTTCAGGTAGCACGGGTAATTTATCTTTGTCGTCATTCCACGTTAACATAATTAAAGAAATTAAATGAAAGCTAACCGAAATAGTTGGTAATTCTCTCGGCAACGCATAACTGTGATAACTGGCTGATAATGGGCTTTCAAGAAAATCTGGAAAGCACGTTAAATAAAATGTCGATACTGTAGATTTAGCGAAAACTATGTTGAAACTCGTTATATCATCCATTGTTGATGTGGATTCAGTGGACCAAATTGGACTTAACCAACTAAAAATAATTATTAAAATGTTAAAATAATAGGCCCTATACGCATAACAAATGTTTGCAATTTTGCCTTGATGCATCTTTAATTATCTTAGAAGCAGTAATCATGGATAAGGCCTGTTTGGTAGTTGAAGACGTTAAAGATTGTATTTTGGATGCCAAATTTTCAATTCCAGAATGGGCATGACTTTTATCAGGATCGTTCTAAATTTTATAAAAAATATTTTTGATTATCTTATAATATATAAAACTTAATACATGTAATACGGTATCTTACTGTATTAGACGCCAGTTTAATAATTTCTAACTGGTTCTGCATTTTTTGTTTAATTAAATAACCATTTATTTGATTTTTAATATTCAGAACTTTTTCCAAATCTTCATTGGGACAATACACCGAAGCAAATATCAACAGGTCCCGCCTTTAAAAAAATTACATCAATCCATTTATTTGAAAATAAAAGCATAATTATTAATAATAACCAATAGTACCTGCCACAAATATCGTCAAATGACTCACAACGGCCTAGATCAAAGCACCTTTCCCATCCTTTAGAATATTTTTGATTCATTATCTGATGACATGCGTTATAACAAGGAATAAAATCATTTGCCTGATAAATATAAAATAAATGACATAATTCTCTTAAATTGTTGCAAAATTATTTTAAACCTTTAAAGCAAATTTAGCAATAAGAATAAGAATTTGCTCCTCCCATTCTTTAACGTCTTGATCTACTCGTAATTGATGAGCTAAAGTCATTAATTTTTGAGATTCTCGATAAGCGAATGGATTAACTTGGAAAATTTGGCAAATAAGCTCAAGCCTGTTTTTGCATAGTCTTACTGAGGAAAAAAAATAAAATTTAAGTATAATTTATGATTTTCTACAATTTGAATAATAATATTTACTTTGTAAAGGCAGCATTGAAATTTCAAAATAGCTTAAAGATTTAAGTGAATCGATTAAGTCCAACTCTGATAATACATTTTGGTCTGGATCATCAATCATTTGCAAACAGTGTCTACAATTAAAAACGTTAGCAACCTGATAAAAAAATACAGTGTAAATTTAATTGAACCGTGCTAAATCCATTATTGGATCATTCATTTCAGAAGCTGAATTAAAATATGATCTTGCAGCAGAAATTATAAGTTGAACAGATCGGCTTCGAGGAATAGTTAGTTGCTGAAGAATTGCGTTAAAAGAAGACGATAAATGCCTTTTCCTATGTTCAGTCGCTTTACATTGAAGTAGGTTACATGCTAACTGTATATAATCTTTTCTTCCAAAACTCAGCAAGCTTTCAGCAAAAATCTATCCAAAAAAATTATACTTATACACGGAATAAATTTATTAAAGCAATTTAGAAACTTTACTTCAATACAAAATAAAACGTTGACACTACTAAATAAGCTAGATTGTAGCTTAAGGATATCTTCCAACAATTCTTTCAATTGCAATTCTCCAAGCGGCATCTCTCTTTAAAAAAAAAAGAGCATTAAAATTCATACCTTAAATTTCTAAAAAAATGGAAAAATTTAATTTACTGTCGAAGAGAAATTCTAGTCAACAATGTAAAAACATTTTTAATTTCTAGTTCATCCTTTTGACAGCTTTCTAAATAAGCTACAGATTTTGACACACCATATTTTCTCAGTACTTTAACTGCATTTATGTGCTTTTCTAACACACCGACTTTAGTATGAAGTTGTTCCAATTCTTTTGACATCAAACTAAAACATAATTACAGTATTATTTAAAAATAATGCAAAACATTGCAACATTATATTTAACTATTTACCCAAATCCTCTGTGTGGCAAACACTCAAATATTTCTATTACACTCTCTAATTGGTTATCTTCACACGCATAAATACAATCTAAAGCTAGAGCAATAAATTCCGCCGTAGAATGAGCGAGAAAATGTTGCTGATAGGGAGATGATCGAAATAGCACTGAACAGTAATCAAGTTTTTGAATACTTAACCTCAACAGATATTCTCTTATTAATTTTTTTGAGCAGCCAGGAGAATTTCTTTCGCAACGATTCAAGAATGGTAAAGCCCAAAGCTTAAAGTTGCTAACTAAATCTACAGAGGACGACTATTAAAAAATGAGAATCTTATTAACTTCATGAATATTTCGAAATTATAAACTAAAAGATCACATTTGACATTAGCAGCATCAATTTGTCAATGTTAGAAAGACATTGCAAAGTTTTCAGTGCGATTACTTCATCAATCTGACATTCGTAAACCAGAACTTCCAAAGTAATTAGATCGTCGTGCAAATCATCCAAATTCTGTAAGCAAATAAACCTTAAACTTTAATAATAAACAAATTTAATAAAGTTACCTTTACATTCCTTTCTATTCCTAAACGAATTAAATCAAGAGCAAAATTGATTAGTCGACAGCTTTCTTCAATTTCAAAAGAACGTTCGATAAACCAATCGGATAATAACTCTGAAGACATTTCAAAATCTTTATATTTAGCTAAACTAGGTCTTTCTTCATAAAGTGTTAATGCAGCTTCAGTATTTAATTCTAATCCACACGCTTTTCTGTAAAAAAAATAATTAACTATAATTAGAACTGAATAAAAAAATTGCATAAAAATTTCATTACAAGCATGAATCAGATTCAACCCAATCGAGTTTCCTTGTTGGTTCTTCTTCCCATTTATAGATAAAGTAAGTCTTATTATCAGTTCCAGCTTCGGGTAATAAATTTCGATAAACATATGGAGCTACTGTTTCAGGAAAATTCGACAAGATTGCTAATCTGCAATAAATAAATAATCAAACCATTTAAAAAATAAATGTTGAAATATGTATTATAATGCTAACCTATGTGGCAAAGTTTGCTTGCCGTGAAAAGTAAACATTGCAGATACACCTTGCCAATTATTTTGACGAGCAAATTCAACAGTTGCTTCGACTGCTGGCTGCGATCGAAAATTGATAAAGAATGCAGGTTCGAACCTTTCTGAAGAATGTGCAGGCCCTCCTAACATGACCTGCATTTAATAAATAAGTACATAATTATAACATAACTAATGGGGACAACGCAAATTTCCAACCTCGTATGTTGTAAGTCGATCTAAATATTGCAGTAATTTTATACGACATAAGCATAAATGTTTCTGTTCTAGTGATATATTTAAAAAATCGACTTTTTCAAAACAATTTTGCTTAAATTTCTCCCGTTTAAAAGCAATTATATCAGCATCTGTAGGCTTTTCCAAATCGTCATCATAATCCTCGATATCATCAATGCTGTTCTCTAAATTCAAAATAAACCTATGTAAAAAAAAATTAAATATTTGCTCGAAGATAATATTTAAAAATTTACTTTATATCACTTTCTGTTCCAATATTTAAAAGCACATTAATTTCGGTTCCTAGAAGGCCAAACTCCAAAAGCGCTCTGGCTGCATCAAAATCTTCTGGAACTCTCTCTAAGCATTCATGTAGCACCCAAGACCGTTTAGAAATCTTACCCTAATAAATCATCAAAATGTGATAACAGGAACTTTAATCTATAATAATTATTACGTAAGAAAATAATTTATTGAAATTACAAGATAGTCATGAATAGCAGCTATCGAAAATCCAGACTTGCGCCACTGCCGTTGAAAAACTAAATCGCAATCCAATCCATAATTTTGGGCTAAAGCTAATGCTTCCCCATATTCATCGTCATTTAATTTACTAAGAAAAAGTTCTTCTGGAGTTGTAGATTTTAAACAAGTCAAACGGTAAATTTTTGAAACCAATCTGCAATAAAATCATCACAATTAATAAAGTACAGTAGTTTAAAATTATGTGAATGTTTGACTTTACTTAGGTTTTCTTCTATGAGGACGAAATCTTTCAATATCAGTTACGTAAAATAAAGCCGATTTTAAAATATTAGAAGATTCGTCAGCACCGTCTTGACCGAAATTTTCAGTCTTTTCTTTCTCGCCTCCTTCAGAATTGGTTACTCGACGAGAAATGACTTGATGATCGCACTGAATTTTAGGTATTATTCAATCTTTTTTAAAAAAAAATTCAATTTTTTATAGCCTAAAATACGTATACAGTACCTCCAAAACTAGAAATCGACCATCGAATGCTGCACTTAATTGAGTTTGAGAGTCGAACCATTCTACTGAATTTCCAAGTAAATTAGTTAAATTTGTAAATACAGATGCCACCGACACTGTTCCATCATAACGTCCAATTATTAAAGCCTAATTAAACCATTAAGTTTCAATAAATCTAAATTTAAACTTAAGATGTACGTGAATTTGCAGTTACTTTGTCGGACCACCAATTTAAATCACAAATATGATTGCTCTCCAATTTTAAATCTTTAACTACAATTGAATATTTTATTAATTACCGTATAATAATATTAATAATCAATCTAATTACTGTATTGTAGGTTACCTGAAAGATTCGTAGATTTTGTTAATCCAAATGATGAGGAATCTCTTTCGTACTTAGGCTTTAAAATATTTTATTTTTTATTATGCAAGCAACTACAAACAAATATGTTGCACTGTACTTGTTGTTCTACCATCCACTTCTTCCATAGTCTCATCGAAGGAAGGTGCCAGATAGAAACTATTCCTGATACGTGAACCGAAGCTAATAGACTACCACCGGGTGAAATAGCAATGTTATATATGCAATCCTAAAATTAATCATAAAAAATAGTTTACAAAATAAAATTTAATAAAAATCAAAACTTGCTTTAAACGTTTTGTAGCCAAGTAATTTCTTGCCAATTTTATGGAGCAAATTCGGTCCAGCACCCTAAAAGCAACACCCATCAAATAAAATTAATCCACTGCAAAATTTGAGTTTACACATTCGATCACTTGCAGAATTTTTTTCTTCATCAATTGTCAAAGATTGCCTATAAAAAGGTGTATCGTTTAACAACCTCCATGTAGAAATGCCACATAAATTAGCATTCCAACTGTCATTATTTATTGGAATGTCTAAGTTGTTTGCCGAGGAACCACAGCATAAAATAACGTTGAATTTTTGATGATATGCAATGGCAGTAACGGATTGTTTAAAATTAAACGAATGACTTAATTCGTATTCTAGATAACTTCAAAATCAAATTTTTAACTCTCCTTTTACTATAGTAGCACCATATTAAATATTTTACCTAATGTAATATGAACGAAGTTGTCCTTTAAAATTAACAAGAATAAGTTCACAAGCCCTGTAATTTTAAATTCAATAAACAGTATTTAATTTATGGTAATATAGAACAGTATAACTTGCGATATGAAATACCATTTAGTCCCAGATTTTACTCTTGAATCGATAAATATCATATCTACCAAAGCTTCTGCTAAATCAAACGTTTTGCTCCCCAACTATGAAAAAATAATAGAAACATAATATTAAATTACATTACAATTTATTATAAAAAAAATGTTACGGATGGTATTGCAAATAGTCTTGCTCCCGTAGCGTCAAAACAATCAACACTTCCATCACTATATCCAATTACTAAATAATTACAATCTTTACTCCATGCAATTTTACGCCACTGTAGATAATTGTCCTTTTTCACTGTAAAAATGTACAATAAAAACATAAAATAAAAAAAAAAATCTTACACTCAGTTAATCAACTTACGTGTATTACTTCCAACTATAGTCGAATAGTCATCTTTTGAAGATCTGCGTTAAAGTTTAAAATTGTAAACAACCAATAAATGTTTTAAAATCAAGTTACCTTATTTCAAAACAGTTATCCTGCAAGACAGCTATAAGCGCACCCTCTCTAATATAATTAAATTAAAACAATTAACTTAAAAAGCAATTTTAAAATTTGTTCAATATTGATATAAAAAAAGCTTAAAAATATTTTATGACCCAATGCTATAACAATTTAGTCAATAGAAATTAAAGCAGTAGGCTAAAATAAATAATACGGTAGGCTACACACGTTGATCTTGCAAACTGCCAACTTAAACGACTATTCTTTAGCTGAATTATTTGTTGTGCTAAACAACTAGTGATGTCATTCAGTTTGGACCTTATAAAATCTACAAACGTTAAAACAGCAATATATTAGTGCGGCAATCTTTTCAAAATAAATTTAATAAATTACTGACTATACAACACTAAACTGTGTCCGCTTTTCCATTTTAATTCATCACCTTTGATCTATAATTAAACAAGTTTATATAAAAAGATACATGGCAATAAATAAATCCTTAAATCCAAAGCAAAGTTAAAGTTTTTTACTTACCACAAGTTCTGGTTCAAGACTCCATTCAGCGTGAGTTATGAACTCGTACAGAATTCCTTTTTCTTCCTCATTGGGTAAGTCGTCGTTAGAATCCATCATAATGAGCAATAATTATTAAACTAAATCGCACAAACTATAATACAGTAATATTATTAGCAGTATTATTATTGCCTACCGGTAGTAGCATGCTAATTTTGAGTACGATACCACAG
>JAQGAY010001671.1:0-13262 GCA_034698085.1 Polydesmus angustus
TCTGTATTTATTGATATGAGCGCCCTCTGAGAACAAAAATTCTCAAAGTTCTGTTGTTCATTATTTTACTAAAATTACAAATTGTTGAATGTTGATGATGCCGCGCAGGGATTATTTCGTTTTTGTTGGTTTTTTTTAAGTTGATGCTATATTTTTTTAATATTATTTATTAGTTTATTTATTATATAACATTAAAGTTGAAATAAGTTTTAAAAAGTTAAAGGAAGATTTGAAGTTAAAGCAACAGTTAACACCTGGATGTTTGGAGAGACAAAGAAGTGAAACTCATCTTTGATCGGTAAATTGTCGTATAATATAAAAAATATTTCGTAAGATAAATAAATTAGGAAGATTTTGAATGCACGATTATGACTTAGATTACGGTACTTTATTAATTTGCTACCAGTTATGTTGCAATAGGGATAAAATGTTAACATTCTTTGAATTGTATTGAAATTTTACTGTTCGACATTTTTTATAGGAATTTTGCAGTTGTAATTTTTAGAACATGTAAACATATATGCCAATGGAGTCTGACAATGACGAGTGTAGCTCTTTTGGAACTGTCAAGGAAATTTCTTGTAATTCACAAGTATTACGTCCGCGTAGAAATGTCATCCAAAAAAATGTGGTTTGTATATTACATTGGTATGCAATTTGCTGTTGACCGCTATAGTATTGTTTAATTTTAGGAGTACAATAATGGCTTACATTGGATCGAAGAAAAAGACTTGAAAAAAGCTTTATACGCATCACTTCAAGAAAGCAAAAAATTTAAATCAGATATTGAAGTTGATACCAGCGTTTCTATTGCTATGGCAGGACTAGGTCAGAATAGAAAAAGGAAAAACGATTCCTCGGCAAATGGAGAAGATACAGAAGAAAACGGAAAAAAGTACCGCATTTCTTTAAATATAATTTAAATGTGTTCAAACGAACACCGTATTTTTATCTTAAATTTTTAGGTCCAAAGTTCATGCTCAAAGAAAGTTTGCCCAAGGTTCTAATCCAACTAGTCCGACGGTTACTCCAATAAAATTGAAAAGTTCGCTTACTGCATCTGTTGATTTTCCATTAATGAAAAGACCAAAAACGGAAGACTTTCTGACGTTTTTATGCCTTAGAGGTATTTCTCATATTACTCAGCAATAATTATGTAATTTTATTAGAACATATTTTATTTTTGCATTAGGAACGCCAGTTTTACCAACATCTTTAACTTACTTCAGTGTTGCTGCTAAGAATGATGGGAATGGAGACAGTCGTTGTCAAAGTCCTATTATTGGAGATACGGCTGATAAATTAAAATCTCACTCAAGAATTGCCAGTATTATAACTTTTTTATTAATTGTTGATTTAATGTTAACTCTTCCGAATATTTGCAGACACTGTCACAAAAGCTTTTGGTAAATTATCAAAACCCAACAGCTACAATCAAATAAAAACTCGTTTGGCAAATAAGAAAACCACTAATCATCGTATTCACAGTTCATCAGAATCGAGTATTTCGGATTCGGAAAATGATCTAAGCAAAAGTCGTCAGTCAATTGTAAGACTATATTGTTTTTAACGAAATTAAGATTTAATTTTTAAAGAAATATTTATTAGCAAAATGCAGCTAATAAAAAGCAAGGGAGAGGTTCGTCTGGATTTCAAAATAAAATTGCGCTTATGCCTTCAAAATCAATGAACACTCTGAAACAGACCACTTCCGTTCAAGCGTTGAAGCAAAAATATCGGCAACAGCGTTTAGCTAAAGAAAAAGAAGTTTTGAATAGAAGCAAAAAATCTGACAATTCTCCAAAGAAAGAGTTTAGTAGCCCGTGTAAGGTTAACAATGATGTAAAATTAGTTATAGATAAATGGCCAACTAATGCATTACCCACGGTTAATGTTTCCTCATTACCAGTTAACGTCAAGGAAAAAGCTAACGGTATCAGGTCTGTAAATACAACTACTACAGTTAGTAAAAAATTCACCCCGGTCAAAGCGGTTATGAATGAAGAAAGCGCCAGAAAGCCAATAACGCGGCATGCTGCAGTTCTATTGCAGGCGGCGAGAGACAAAGCTGAAAGGGAATCTGCTAAAGTCGATAATAATAAAACTCCAAAAATTGCTGCGAAAGTTGTGCCGCCAGAGGAAATAAAAGTAAAATTAACTTCAGAATTTACTGACAATGTAAAATGCGATTATGAGAAACATCTTCCATTGCTAGAAAGTGAGCATTCGTACGTAAAGCGTCTACCTATTGTCAATTCTGGTCCATCTAAACTCAAGCCTTCCGTGTGTGTCAAACAATCGTCTGACTTTTCATCTTCCGACGACGAGCCTTTAGTGAAGAAAAAAGATCGTGTTTCCAGGTTACCTCAAAGGCAAACAGCTATAAAGAACGATACTCCGGACAAAGATAAACAAAATAAAAAACTGCTTTCGGGTACTACTTATCAGACGCGATCATCTAAATATTCAGATTCACAGCAAGCTTATGAAATCGTGTCGAAATTTCCGGTGTCTAGTAGACCAACTCGGAAAACGAAAGAGGCAGCTTCTGTTTATTTAGAATTATTGGGGCAACGACTAAATTCATGCGATGACGATTACGAAATCCCTCCAAAACCTAACTCAAGATTGAAATGTGATTATAAGAAACAATTATTTATTACTCCTACAAAGCAAAAACCTTTGCGTTGGAAAGATAAAGATATTACCGTTTCCACTAAATCTGCGGGAGTTTTAGATACCTCAACGTCGAGTTCTAGTAGTAGCAGCTCAAGTAGTGCTGTTAATATTAGTAGCAGCGGTAGCACAAGCAGTACTAGTACGACTTCAACAAGTCCATCTTCGAGTACTTCTCCACCGTCGGAAATGGTGGATAATATGGGATGTCGAAATATGCGGACAATTAAAAAGTGGCCGGTAGGAAAACCCACTAGCGTTGTCCAGTGCCTCACAACCCCTCTGGAACGGATCGACGTTGTAAAAACTAGAGACTTTATGAGAAAGTTATCGGACGCTAGATTTAATTTAGCTCGAGATCAAACTGAAAAAATTTGCTCAAAAAAAGTTACTCATTATAAGCAGCCAAATGTTATTTATCATAGAAATGAAGGTAAGATTAACTTTTTATATAAAAAATGTTACAAGTTGAATATAATTATTTATGCATGTGCATCTGTTTACAATTTTTTATGCATTGGATTTAATGCTTATTTTCGTTTTAAGAAGCTAAATATACGCAAAAGACAAATTTGATGAAAATTCCAGAACGCAAAGGACCGGCTAAATTTGTTTCTGCACAAGGAAAGCCACTGCCAAGATTTTCCAAAACAAAGATAAATGAGCACCAAATGCTTAATTCTAGTAACTTAAAACTTCCAGAAAAGAAAATGAAGAATAAAGTAGCAAAAAAGTCTTTCGCGATTGGGTCAAAAAGTGGTACTCTTGGACCTAGTCACTCTTTACATTCTACTCGCGTTTGCTTGAATAAAAGCGTTGGTAAACATGCAAATGATGATTCGTCTTCTAGTGACAGCAGCTCGTTTAGTCCTCCACTTCCTCCAAAAGTTGTGACTTATAAAAGAGGACCGGGTAGAGTTCCAGCTATGCATGCATTGCGTCACATCCCAATTCCTGATATTCCCGACTCAACCAGCACTGAATCTTCGGAGGAAGAGGATATGCCTAGTAAACCGGAAGCAACGACTATTTCTGTTAGGCAAAATGTGACCAGCAATTCGGTAGCAGTACAAGTTAATCTGTTGAATGACATATCGGATTTTGAAGATGATTGCTGGGAACCTGGGTTCTTGGACTCTGGTATTGAGGGACTTTTTTCTATGGAAAGAACGGGTACTCCAATATTTCCGAAAAACTCTCCACAAAATCGTTTATCGTGGGAAGCCGAAAATACCTCTCCTGGTGGGAAAAGTTTAATTTGTAAATCAAGGGAACATACTCCCACTAAAACCAAGTCTGACGGCATGGAATGGCAAGCTGGCGTTAGCAGCTGTAGAATGAGTAACTCGCCAAAAGGAGTCAGCAAGGGTCATACTTCTAGTTCTTCTAGTCCATCTCCAGTTATTCAAAAGTATGAGAAACACAAGATATTGTTTTTAATGTACTGTTATGTGCACTTACTGATATAGTTATGTCTGAATTTATAGAGAATTTAAGCGCCCTGTAACAGAACGTGCTATTCAAATAGAATCGTCTTCAGATGATGATTCAAGCGAGTTCAACATTGCTATGGGTACTCTATCTGGTGTAAAAGAAGCACCTATCTTTTATCCTTCTGAAAAGGAATTTCAAGATCCTTTAGGTTATATTGAAAAAATTCGTTCGCAAGCGGAGAGATTTGGCATTTGTAAAATAGTTCCACCATCTTCATTTAAAGTATTGTCATTTGAGCATTAATAATCTTTTTATTAATTATTTTCTTTTATATTTTTCAGCCGGAATGTAAATTAATTAACGAAATGCGGTTTATGGGTCATAACCAGTATATTCATAAAATGTTTCATAGGTTTGATAATTAAGTCATTAATTACTATAATTTTATTTAATGAGATTGGGTATTAGATTTGGACCAAATGTTCAAGAAATGAAAGTAATAAAAAAGCATTTAGAAGTTCAAAAAATTGATTTTGATTCACCGCCTCTTGTAAGTTTGTATTTTAATCTGTTTTTAAAGTATTCGTTCTGCAAATATTTTAAATTTCCGATTTTTTTTACATGTACATGTATTGCATTTTTAATTTACAAATCTACATTATTTTTTAGATTGGCGGCATGGAGGTTGATTTGCCTCGACTTTATCATACTGTTCAACAATATGGCGGTTTAAAAGAAGTTATTGAAAAAAAGAAATGGCAGAAAGTAGCCGATTCAATGAAAATAGCCAAATCTGTACGATTCAGAAATTTATTTTTATTAAAAATGTACGAAAATTGTTTTTTTTTTATCATTTAATAGGCGCTAGACAAAGTCAACAAGCTTTATGAAGCTTATTGTAAATATCTTCTACCATATGATACTCTCTCTAAACAAGAAAAATTGGACATCGATTCTAAAGTGCGAACTGAACGAAAAAGGGGACGTTTTTCTGAAGTCGATGATTGTGTTACTAAAGGTCGCTCAATGTCTTTAAGTAGTTTTTGCCGCATAGCCCGAAATACATTATCTATGTGGTCTAAGAGCGAGGCTAAACCGTCTGACGTCGAGGTACCGCAATCTCAAAACTATTAATGCCTAATTTTTTTAATAATTTTTTTTATTTAGCACGAGTATTGGAGAATTGTAAATCAAAGAAGATGCCATCTTTGTGTTCATGCCGGCAGTATTGACAGCAGTACACATGGCTATGGTTTTTCGTCAAATAAAGCAAGCACTTTTGGAAGGTTAGTTGTTTTTTAAAGACAGTACCTTTAAATAGCTTCATGCAAAAATAGTGATTTCAAAATGAGCATACGTGTTGTATTTTCTTAAGCTCTTATATTATTTAAATTATATTTTATTAGGCATCCATGGAATCTCAAAGTTTTGACTAATGACACCAAATCTATTCTACGATGTATGGGACCGTTAATGGGTAGCCATAGAATCCGTTTGTTTGTATGTGTCTTAAAACTTTAGTACATCTTTAAAATTATTCAGGTTTAACAATACCAATAGTTCATTTGGGAATGCTGTTTTCGACGGGCTGTTGGTATCGAGATCCTCACTGTCTTCCTTGGATTGAATATTTACATGCTGGGTCTAGCAAAATATGGTTTAATATTAAGATATTTTAGTATATTATTAATAATGTGTATACGAAAGTTATACATTCTAGGTACAGCGTCCCGGCTAGTCAGAGTTGTAAATTTCGTGATGCTATGCGAAAAATTGTACCTGATTTTTGTACTAATAATCCGATATGGTTACCATCTGATACAGCTATGGCAAGCTATCTATCATTTGTATGTTTCATATTATTTTACTATTATGTCCTTCAGGTTCCGCCAGATTTACTAGTTGAGAATGGAGTGTCTTTATATCGTTTGGTTCAAAACAGTGGCCAGTTTGTAGTAGTTTTTCCGCGAGTATTTACATCAACAATTTGTTGTGGTTACAACATATCGGAATCAGTTTATTTTGCTGGAAGTGACTGGCTAGAAATTGCGCCAATCGCATTTAAAGTAACACTGATTCTTTTAAAAATTTATATTGTAAACATTGAATTCATTACTTTTTTTTTAAGGAAATGTCAGACAGTTGTGAACCAGCAGTGTTTTCTCTCCAGCGTTTACTAATTGGTATTGCTAAGGATAATAGAATTTCAATTGACGTTTTAAATCAAGTTTATCCTTTGTTAAAAGAAATGCGGTAGTTAAAATATTTCATTTTAAGAATTATTTGTGCTGATACCGATCTTACAATAATTTTTTTAATAGTGACAATGAAATTGAAATGAGAAAGCTGTTATTCAAGTTGGGATTGAAGCAATCGCGATACGTAACTCATTTCGAGTTCAAAAATTCAAAAAATAGACAACCTAAAAATTTGGAAAATCAAATTGACGAGTGCGATATTTGTAGAGCTATCTGCTTCATTTCTTTGGTATTTTCCTTCTAATGTGATTTTTTGTTTTATGTTATTAATACACATTATACAGGTTTTCAATAAACAAGAAAACGTTGTTTATTGTTTACGGCATGCTATTGAGCACTTACAAAAAAAGAAAAAGGATTTAAAGTTTTGCGAAATAATGTACACTCTTGAAACAGTAAGTTTAATTTAAGCATGGCAGAGAGATTTCTTTTGACCTTTAAACACCTGTTATTAGGCTGAGTTGGACGAGCTAATAAAGCAGACTAATGCTCAACTTCAAACTCACAATGCCACCAAACGAGGGAAAAAAAATTTTGGAAAAAAAGGCAATTGAATTAGGTCACATCAAACGCCATGGTATAAGAAACTATGAAAGTATGTTTAAAATAAAAATTTAAAATTCGTATTTTCTTTTACTTTCAGGTAACAATAGTATTACAACAAAATCCAAGATTTTACAATATATTTTGAAGCAGCTATTATGCCCAAAAAATGGCATTTTTTAAAACTAATTATAAAAAAAGATTAAATTTTAGTACATTTTCATCAAAAGAATACTTTTTCAAATTTTTGTAACGATCACAAAATTATGCGCCGCCATAAATTTAGATACTGTTAGAATGTTTACATCATTAGAGATTTTGCGGTTAAGCTCATTCTTATGCTTTGAATATATCGTCGGAGTTTAGAAATTTTATATTGTTGCATTGATGTAAATGAATAAATAAATTCCAAACTACGACGATATACTGTAAGAAGTGGACTCTCTAACATAACGAGAAAAAAGCTTAACCGCAAAATCTTTAATAACTAAAGTTCACCATAATTATACAACGCGATTTCTTTTCCCAAGTTTTACCCGCACTGGTAAGGAATTGCGTTTATGATAAAATTTAGTACGTGTGGAGAAAAAAAAACCTGTCGCTGCTTGATTTTTGCGCTAAAGCAAATACAGATTTAGTGTACAGTAGATTGACGTTCATTTTTACTAGTACGGGAGAATGAAGTGTATGGACAACTCAATATTTAAGAATAAATTATGTTTACCCCGTTTCTCATCCGTGACATTAGAACGCAATGATTTATATAAAGGCAAAATTAATCTTATGATTAAAGTTCTAACATCAATTACATAAATATTATAACTCCACAAAATACATTTTCCCATTTTGGTGGTCTTAATGAAACATGTATGATAAATTGTACAGCACTTGCAAGATGTTTAATTGGTATATTATGATGGAATCACAATCGCCACATCTTTTTGACATAATACATGTACCGGTAGTCGTTTTATATTAATTAACCAATATTTTAAATCCCAATTAACACTTTCGACAACTCATCTAGAGAGCTTAAAATCTTAGATTATCTCAATTATTTTTGAAATAATAGGTCAAGATTCATACAACTCGCTTATATCAAGTACCCATGAAAAGACTTATAAAATATAACCAAGAAGTTTGTCAACAGTCTACTTCTGCTACTTCAATGCAATTTTTACATACTCGAACGGATTTTTCTCCCCATCCTCTTTCAGGCACGGGACGAAAAAAGTTGGAGCAATCTGCAATTAAGTAATTATAATTATAAGAAGAGCTGAATTTATAAAGAAAAATTTAATATTTTTACCGTCACAGAAGCCATTTCCGCAAGATCGACAGTGATGACGAGTCAATTTGGGTGTAAATTCTCGTTGACAGTTTTGACATTGTATTATATGTTCATCAGGTACCCAATAAGAAGGGCGAGCAGAATCTTTAATAATACCTAAATTGGACCATAATGTAAATAATTATTTAAGTTCTAGTGTTCGCATTTTTATTTACAGTACCCTTTGGATATTCCATAGCAGCTACGACTGTATCTAAAGTGCTTTGAAATATTTCCCCTACTTTTCTCGCAATCACTACTTGTTCATTCGGATCTTCAACGTCTCTTACTTCTGTAAGTATTGTTTCTATAATTACCAATGTCAATTATAATATTAAGAATTATGTCTATATAAAACTAACGTATGTTGAGACAGGTTTTACAGACTCTGACGGGTTTATCGCCCCAACCCCTTTCTGGTACTGGTCGAGTAAAATTCGAACAACCTTAAAGATTCAAATATATAAATATAACGAGAGAGTTATCAAATTAGTTTAAAAATATACTTTCACAGAATCCTTGCCCACATGAACGACAATGGTGTTTGCTATCTGTTAAGTCAAAATGATGACCACACAAATGGCATTTCTAAAACATTCATTGATAAGAATATAATTGGGGGCCATTATGCAAAATTATCCTACCTTTATTTCTGAGTTCGGAATCCAATAAGATGGCGCTATGCAGTCAGCCATCCAACTCGAAACTGATTTAGAAGGCACAGCACTAACACTTGTTACAGTACTTGATAGATATGTAATGCTGTCCACTAGCTTTTGGCCCACATTAAGCGAACCATTATTAGAGGATAATACCTAAATGACAATTATTGAAAGCTTTGACTTTTAGATATCAATTAATATTTATATATTACCCCTGGCCAAACGTGAACTATTTCAGTCTGTAAAATTTCGTTAGGGTCGCGATTCCCATACCAGTATTTTCTACTTTGGTAAATGATCCCACAGTTAACACATTCAATGATGTAACTAAAATGTTTTATTAAATAAATACTAAATTCGATTCTGTTGCTATTTACTGCATACCCAGACCAAGCATATTTAGCTATTCCTATCCAAGATGAATCGGTGGTAGAGCACGCTTTGGGGACAACCACAACGGTTTCTCCTTTTTCGTAACACACCTGTAAAATGGTTATAAGAAATTGAAATGATTGTTAATATAATAAAATAGTGAAGTAATAAATTTTTACTTTGCATATACATATTCGATTTTGATATTGGTGTTGAAATTTACATTTTACCATCGAATCATGAGGTAAATTGTCCAAATGATGGTTAGTGCTATTACAGCAACGCGATCTTATCATAAAAAATAAATATACAAATTATTACAGATCATGTGTAAATGTTATTAATAGAATATAATTACCCGCACGATCGGCATTTTTCAGAGCACGTAAAATATTGATCAGGAAATGCTTCAGCAATTGTATTTTCTATATGTCCACTAAATTTATTATTTAACATCTTTGACCAAATTAAATAATTAGAAATTTAATTCAAACTGTTAAAATACGGTAGCCATACTTGTAAAACTTGAAAAATAACAGAAGGTGACCTAAACGACCGGACATCATTCTGTTTAATTTGTTTTTTCATAGTTTTTATCAAAGAACTGAAATCCGTTGTTGTTTGAGTCTTGGTTCCTATATATTTTAATCCTGAAAAAGCATCATTACTGCAGCGTTGATCATGGAAACCTTGTCGTAAAATGTCGGCAGGATCCTGATGCTTATCTAAAATTTAAAAAAAGTGGAAAAACATTAGTTTGAAATTTTGAATCCCCAATTTATATATTTATACCAGGTTTTAGAACGTTGGTATGCTGGGTTTCGTGAAAGACAAGCACGTAGGGACCCAATTGGGACAATGGTCCTTCGATTTTGCATCTCTCAGAAGCCGCTTGAAGCTCTTTTTTGAAATGACAATTAAAGGCTTTTGAAGCATCACTTAAAAACTGGTACATATCGCTGTGCAGACGTTCTGCACGCGTGCGATAAATCACCACATCAGAAATAGCCAGGACCTGAAAAAGTGATATTCGTAAGTTAGTCTTTAAAACTGTAACTAATTTGTAAATTACTTTTAGTAGTAAGCGGGTTCTTTGATTTTTGTTGGGTGAAGTGCCAAGAAGCCCCTCCGTATCTAGCACAATAACTTTTAAATCCGGATTGTACGCAGCCCAAACTCCCAAAGTGCAAGTCGTTTGAGAGGGAGAAGTTCGGAAAATTTCTTTTCCCCCGAAAAATACGTGATTTAAAGTGTGCGATTTTCCTTCGCCGGTGTTGCCAAAGATGGAGACAACTTTTACGGAATCCTTTTCAGAAGTGCCCAACTTTCGAACAAATTCTTGTACCGTTTGTACCTAAAACAATGGATAAAATGGTTTAAATTAATAAATTTCTCCCTCCACCGTAGAAGCTCGTAATAATATGTGCTTAAAAATTTGCGTCATTACCTGGATTACTTCTTTCTCATTTATTAACAGAAATCCCCTTCCATCATTAAACGGTTCTCCCAATCTAGGTTTATTTTCAGCAGGAGATTTTAAGGATACATTGTCTTTAACTGATATACTTTCGAAATGATCGGCCAATTGAAGCCCGTCAATTGATGGCATCATGTTGTTAACGTTAACCACAGAGAAATCCTCACTATAATTAGCACAAGAATTTCCAACAACTGAACTTCGAACGTGATCTACAAGATTCACACTTTGTGAAGCCGAGTGATATAAATAATCACACTTGGAGCAAAAATAAATGTGGCAATCTTCACAAAACACAAATGTAGAATCGTGATACTTGGCTTTATATTGGCATATAGGCCTAATGTTGAAAGTCGACGATATCAATTTCAAATCTTTGGTCTTTCCATTAACTTTATTATGAGTGTGACTAGAACTCTTCGTTTTGGTGATTTTATTCGTCACAGAAATATTATCTTGTATGCAATTAGAATTGAAAATGGCTTTGTTAACCCTTTGAGATTTTAATTCTTCAATGTCGGTCGACATTCGGAAACTAAGCATATAAAAATACAAAACTAGTATCAATATGATCAAATTTTTTAAAAGAAAAACAAACAAAAAAGTATTAAGAGTTTTCAATCGACAGCTATATTATCCAAGTTTGTTATTGATAGTAGCAAAGTCGTTCAAGGTTATTCAATGTTACATAGGAGTGAGTCAGGAGAATGGAAACAAACGAATCTCGGTCAACACAATTATTACTATGCATTTGACCTCAAAATTGCACTTAGTTAAATTTTTCCTACCTTCCTATATTTAGTAGCCATGTTTTAAATCACAAGTACATGCAATCAATCGATTGAATTTTGAGCTTATCTGTCAGCTGATAATGACATCACATTTAACAGGTGATCACAAACTATTTTTGCTATTTATATGTCAAATTACCAAAATAATAGAAAACACAGCAAACAAAGTAGTTGTAAAGGTGTTAACCACAACTCCTCAGAATCAAAACAATAGCTTTCAATATACTCTCTCGCCCTCTTCTACGCAATATCAATATCAGTGCGCTACGGTAGGCTTCTCTTTCGACTTTTCATGACAATTCGTCATCAACAAAATAATGGTCACGTGCTCTGTTACTAAACAATACGTCACGTTAACGGCTGCGCATGCGCATTTGTGGGGACCTTTTTTTTAGATGCCAACAATTCAAGATGGCCACGTGCGTCAGGTGAGTTTGACCTGAAGTAAACCAAAGAATAAATTAATTTTTTAAACGTTTAATAATAAAAATGAATAAATTTTTACTCACGGTATTGAATTATTTGTTAGTTAAAAATAATGGTTAACCAATTTACTGTTAGACGTTCTAATGACTTAAATCTTCAACTCGACCTTTTGTTGAATGTCTTTGTCGACCACTATAGTTCAAGTGGTAGAATTGATAAAAACTAAATTTATTACATTAAATTAAATACTTTTATTTTTTTTTATTGAATAAATATGTTACAAGTTTTGTAAAGTGAAATTTTTTGCGTAATTTTTGAAACGTCTACCCTGTTTTGATCTTTACCTAACGCCGGTCAATCTTCTCAAATTCGCCCTTGCTTTTATCTCCAAAGGCATTTAAATAGTCATTTTGTTTTAATAAATTATATTTTTACAGGATGTGGTTGTTGTTATTTGTTGTCCACTATTTGGCAGTTTTTTGCGTTGTTGGAGTGGATAGAAGTAATTTTAAAACATGTGAACAAAGTGGTTTTTGCAAGTAAATTTTAATGAAATGGGCAAATTACGATATTAAACATATTTAACATGTTTTATATTTTAGGCGGAACCGAAATATGTCTCCAAATCAATCTACTTTTGAATTGTTATCGAATACTTTAAAAATTTTATCAAATTCCGTAGAGGCTGAAATAATTGATACCAATGTCCACGTTCATTACAAAATGATAATATACGGTTTGAAGGATAATTCGTTTAGATTAACGATTGAAGAAGCTAATCCTTTAAGGCCGCGCTATCAGCCCCTTATAGCGCTCATTAATATGCCAAAACATGAAAAGTGAGCATTTTAAATTATTTTTTAATAATTATGATCTAATATTTCTGCGTATTTTTTTAGTATTGAGGTAACTAATAGAGACGCAACTGGTTTCACTATTGTGATGGGGAATAACAAAGCAATTGTTAGTGCTAAACCATTTAGAGTTGATCTTTACTCTGGCGATGAACTGGTAATAAGTACTAATGCCAGAGGTTTAATGAAGTTTGAGCACTCACGAGAAAAACCCGTTTTGTAAGATTTAAAAGAAAAATTATGTGAACTGCCGTATTCAAATTTAATTTTTGTTATCTGTAATTATTAGACAAGAGAATAAAGTTGAAGAAGGAGAAAATGTGGAACCTCCTGAAGATCAAAACCAACAAAAAACACCGACAATAGAAGACGAACCAGACATGTGGGAAGAAACTTTCAAATCTCATCACGATTCGAAACCTCACGGTGGGTTTATAAT